>LPNX010989795.1:8150-46072 GCA_001517045.1 Pseudotsuga menziesii | reverse complement strand
AGGGATAATGTGGTCTTTAACCGCATCAAGAATAATCCTTCTAGCTCTACAGTCCTGTTTGTTGAAGGCTGAAAGGGCTGCTGCATCAGTAGATGCAGGAATGGGAATAGGATTTGCTGTAGTGTTCCTCACTACATCCGACCATAGCTCATTCTCTTCAAGTAACAGCAAAATTCTGGCCTTCCACGGCACAAAATTCCCTGTCCCATCCAACCTATCCTCCAATCTAAGTCCTGTAGCCATCTCTCCACCAACCAAACAAAATGCTGCTCACTGATAGAAGTAAAATAATAAAATTTCTGAGTTCTGGAAATTACTGTGTGTCTGCAAAAATCACTGCTTTCAGCCCCCAACCTCTGATACCATGTAGAAAATTGTGGGTTTTACTACTGCATGCTGGTTTATATGAACATTTTTGTGTTTTTCACTTTCAGTCGGTTTTGCATTGACTGAAAGTTACTTAAGAAAAATATACTGAGCAATATAAACACACAGTAAAATGCTAACAGGCTGGAAAACACATTTGGACAGTCACACCATAAATTTGACTCAGAGATTTTTGGCTAAATAAGCCCTGGAAAAACCTCCATGGGGAAAACCAGTCAGAGAGAGGAGAGAGATTTATTATTTTCTTCAGCAAAAATCAGACATTAAATTTACAGTAAAAAATTCCAACTTATCTCAACCCAGATTTTTGACCAGCAGCAGACTGTCTCGATTTCTGTGCATGAACAACACCTCGATTTCTGAGCCAACCGTACAGTAATAAATGCAGGGCGTACAAACACAAACCGACCTCGATTTCTGTGCAAAATCGTACAGCATTTAATGCAGGGCCGTACCCTCGATTTCGGTGCTGTCCGTACCCTCGATTTCTGTGCAAATTTAATGCTGTCCGTACCCTCGATTTCTGTGCAAATTTAATGCTATCCGTACAGTAATTAATGCAGGTCGTACAGACTTAATCTCCTCGATTTCTGTGCAGGAAAATAAATGCAAAATCGTACAGCATTAATGGCAGCCGTACTCCTCGATTTCTGTGCAGGAAAATAAATGCAAAATCGTACAGCATTAATGGCAGCCGTACTCCTCGATTTCTGTGCACATAAATGCAACCGTACAGCATTAAATGGGCCGTACTCTCCTCTCGATTTCTGTGCCTGAGTTAATGCTCCTGTACTCCTCTCGATTCCTGTGCATAAATTTTCTCTGGAAAAAAAATGAGCCAAAACCCTTCTCGTCCTCCTTCTTTCTCAGCGCTTCTCTCTTCTCATGAAAAAGTGAAAAGTGAAGTCTCTTTGCCTCCCTCATGCTTTTTGTTTAACCCTAAGTGGGTCTCTAATCCAACGGTGGAAAAAGATCCAATCCAATGGATGAGATTCAGTGAGAGTAAAAATCCCTTTTATTTAATTCACATAAATAAAATTACTCACCCACTTAAATTTATCAAAAAGTGACTTTATGTTTCTAAAGTCTCATTAAGTGACATTTAATGTGAGGGTCACCTTTTTCCCTCTTCTAAGTGATTTAGGCAAAATAAAAGTCACTTAGGGAACATCTGCCTAGGTACAAAAACTAACACTTCCATTATGGCATCCTTCCAAACTTGGTGTCTGGATGCTTCTTCATAAATGGCGGGTTCTGAGTCAATGATGTGACTCATCAATGTTACATAACTAGAGAACCTCTGGGGTCTTTTGCTTTCTTGTAGAGAACTGTGTGGGGCTTCATGCCCCTCTGCATCCTGTAAGGTCTGTCACACCCATCTAGGTCTTTTTCGGCTTATTGCCATATCTTCGGGAATATCAACTGTCGTGACTGGATCAATGGGATCGATGGGTTCATCTTTCTTTGCTAATTCATCCTGAATGGGAGGGGAAGATGATCTCCTCTCCATTTCTTCGTCATCGATCTCGATGTCTGATCCTTTGCCTTTCTTGACAACCATTTCCTCTTCAAAGGTCACATCCCTGCTAACTTCAATCTGTTTGGATTCTGGGATGTAGATTCTGTAGGCCTTTGAAGATTCACTGTATCCCACGAAAGTTCCCTTCTTGCCTGAAGGTTCTAACTTTGTCCTTTTTTCCTTGGGCACATGTATGTAGACTGAACATCCAAAGATTCAGAGGTGACCTACTTCTGGTTTTACTCCCGTAAAGGCTTCTTCAGGAGTCTTGTTCTTCACTATCTTATGTGGGCATTTGTTTTGTACATATACAGCTGTTCTGGATGCTTCTGCCCATAAGAACATGGGTAGACTCTGGTCATGTATCATAGCTTTGGCTGCCTCCTCAATTGTTCTGTTCTTTCTTTCAACAACCCCGTTTTGCCAAGGGTTGTAGGGAACTGTAAGCTCCCTCTTAATTCCTGCTTCTTTGTAGAAATCATTGAATTCTGTAGAGGTATATTCTCCACCATTATCTGATCTTAGGATCTTGATCCTCTTTCTTGACAAGCTCTCAACTTGTGCTTTGAACTCCTTGAATTTATTGAGTACTTCCTTGGATTCCTTGGTCTTAAGAAAGTAGATCCAAGTCTTTCGTGAGTAGTCATCAATGAAGGTCACATAATAATGATATCCTCCCAATGAGGCAACTGTCATTGGGCCGCACAAGTCAGAGTGCACTAGATCCAAGATTTCTTTGGATCTGCTCTCACTATCTGGGAAGGATTTCTTGGCATTCTTGCCAAGTGCACATCCTCTACATGTTCCATCATGGTCTCCTGTAGCATTGGTATACCTATAACTATGTTCTTTAGTGCTGGGAGAGCTCTGTAATTTAGATGAGCTAGTCTTGTGTGCCATAGCTCACTCATACTTGTAAAGTCATGGACTCTACGGCTTGGACTGGTGGAGTGTTCAGTCGATACAAGCTCTCCTCATTCATACCAATTACTTTGGCTGTATCCATGCTTGAGTTCTTCTGCCAAGCAAGTACTTTTCCATCTAAAAATGCTACTTTATATCCTTTGTCTTCTAAGGCTGAGATGGAAACAAGATTCCTTTTCATACCAGGTACATAGAGCACATCACTTAAATTTAGAGTGTCATTAGACTCTAGCTGAAGGGAGTTAGCCCTAGATCCCTTCACAGTGTAGTTGGCATCATCTCTAAGTACAACTCGAAGATGAGAATCCTTCTCAACTACTTTCGAGATATTTTTTTTATGTCTTGTCATGTGTCTAGATGCACCACTATCTATGAGCCAAGTATCACTAGTGGTGGGAACAATACCTGATAATGCTGATATGAAGAAGAATTCTGTATGATCTTCATTCTTTTGTTTCTTGTGATGATGATCTTCTTCTACATCAGTAGTTGAAGCTTCATGCTTCCTTTTGTGTGAACTTCGACAGCTACTAGCATAATGACCGTATTTCTTGCACTTGTAGCATTGGATCTGAGATAGATCCTTCTTTTGTTTCTTTTGATCAGGGGGAGGACTTGATCTCTTGTCTTGATGCTTGTGAATGTACGACTTACTTCCCCTTCCTCGTCCTTTCTTAGCATGAGATACGAACACTTGATTTTCCTCAGGTTGAGTACCATGAAGTCTTTGGCGTGCCGCGATTCTCGTTTCTTCCTGAGTGCATTCTGCCCATAGCTTTTCAAATTTGGACAACTTGGTTCGACCACACTTATAGTTTCGATGAAAGACTCCCAAGATGGTGAGAGGCCATTTAAGGTGGTCATAACGAGATCCTTTTCTTCAAGATTGTCTCCACTGGACTTTAGCTTGTCCCGAAGATCGGTGATCCTCATGAAATATGAGGCAATATTTTCGGACTTCTTCATCTTCATATTCGACAGTTGATTCCTCAATGTGAGAGTCTCATTGATGCTACTGTGTTCAAATAGCTTATTTAGAGTTTTGAACATCCTCCTCGCTGTCGTCTTTTTTGGGATCTGAGGAACCAAGTGATCTCTAACCGAGTCCACTAAAATCCTCCTTGCTTTGGCATCATCCTTTCTCCAGCAAGGTTTGTCTTCTTCGGCTTCTGGTTTTGGGACCTTTGCCTTTACAAACTGTAATAGGTCATTATCTTCTAGTAGAAGAACCCTAGACTTCTAGGGGATGAAGTTGGAAGCCCTTTCCAAACGATCTTCAACCTTCATGTCGATCATCTTGATTGCAGATTTGGATCTGAGACCCTAGTAGAGGCTAGGTCAAAAATGAAAGTTGGAGTTTTGAAAAACTGACTCCACAGATAAATGAGCCCTAGAGAGGCGAGTTGAGTAGAGGTAGAGTCGAGCCAAAACTATGGAGACAGTAGGTCAAAACTGGAAACCCTAACTTCTGTTGCAGCTGTACAATTAGGTCAAAATTGAAAATTCTCAGAATTGAATTTTGTCTTCACCAAAAGATGCACCCCCTTAGAGCGAAATTCCCAACACCAAAAGATGCACCCCCTTAGAGCGAAATTCCCAAGGGTCTTTTTCTGCCAAAAGGTTGAGTGAAGACCTTGAAAGATGAAACACTAGTTTCGACAGGTTGCCGACAGAGTTCCGACAATGGCTTCTTCTAGCACTGCTCTAATACCATGTTAGATTTTCTTAAGATTATAACAGTATATCTTAATTGCATTTATCAATAGGATCACTAGAAGATAGACAAAGCACAAAACAATAACACAAGTATTTTTCACCTGGGAAACCCAAATGGGAGAAAACCCAACAACTTTCGTCTAGAGATAATAATTCTGAGATCAGAGTACAATGAAGAAAGAAAAGAAAAAATGGAAATGCTTTCCAAAGATTGAAACCCTGAAAATAGTCTTTTTCTGCAGTGTATGCGAACTTCTCTCTCTCCCAGAAAACTGCGCACTTGTCTGAGTTGCTGTGTTGTTGCCATATGAAAAAATGAGGAGGGGCGCCTCCTATTTATACTGTTTCCCACCTAGAATTTAATTGGGGCTGACTTCACTTGGGGGAGCAATATAATTTTATATTTCATAATTTATATTTTATTCTTTTATTGCTGGCTTTTCACCCCAAGGATTACATTGTTCTTTCTAGAGTTTGTATGAATGATTACAACAAGTTCAACTCTTGAAGGAGGCACAAACTCCAACACTTTGTTGAGTGGATGTATTATCATTGTGCTTTGTGGAGATAATATATGCTGGATCCATCTTGCTTCCAAATTCCAAATCTAGCTTGCTTGAAGGACTGGTATCAATTTTGCGAGGTAAATTAAGTTGTTTGTTTAGCGCTTCAATTTATTTAGTATGAATGCTTAGAGATGCAAAATCAAATATTAGCATTTGTTTATGAACATTTTCATGTTGATTTCTTAGTATATATGCTGCTGGATTCGATCACTGGTTGTTGAGTTGTGTGAAGTACAGGTTATCTTAGCTGGAGATTGAGAAGATCTTGTTTGATCTTCCTCATTTGTAACACTTTTGTTTGCAGATAAAGTCCCTCGGTGCCCCACAATCAAGTGCCTCGAGGATCTTCTTGTTCTCTAAACTCCTCTCTCTCTCTCTCCTTCTCAAATATAGTTTAAAAATCATCCTGTCCTTTATTGAAAAAGTAGTTACAGATCTGAAGTTAAAAGTTTATTTTCATACATAGATTGTAATTACTTTTTCATTTCTAGATCTAGCTAAAGCAAAAAAAAGAATAATCACTTTTTAGTAGATCTACATAACCAAGTTTTCTTGCTTCAACTTTCAAGCTATTTGCATTTTTTCAAGAAAAAATTTAAAGGCTTGATTAGTAGGATTAACTTTCGAGTTTAAATTTTCATATCTAGCAATCTAGTTGTTAATTTGTTTTCCACCCTTGTTATGAAAATAAATTAAAATATAATTAATAATGATTAATAGTCATTAATAGGTATGATATTAAAAAGACATGACCTTTCAAAGTCAGTGCCTAAGTTGTATTTTGTGTTTTTAAAACCGGCCGAGCTGGAATCGGAACCGACCGGCCAGCATGACCAATGGCTTGACCGGCTCGGACTAGGCCTTAAATCGGACCGGAGACCGGTTCGACAATGAACCGGCCGACCCAGACCATAAACTGGTCGGTTCATTGTTGAACCGACCTTACCTGGCCGGTCGCATAAATAGCCGACCGACCAGAAGATGAAAAACGACCTTTATTGTTGGGACATTTTTAAGTTAAAATTTGACCTTTTTTTAAATAAATAAAAACCTAACTAACTACCTAACCCTAAAACAAACTCTAATGCTATAAAACAAGCACCCTCCCTCCCATTTCATCACTCAACAATTAAAACATTGATTGTTTGCAAGTTCTTCTGCTGCAGCCGCCGGTGAACCGTGAAAGAGATAGAGTCAGTTTGTGTTGGTGTCTTTTGCTGCAGCCGCCAAAGAAAGAGATAGAGACGAAAGCCTCAGAGTCTTGGACAACTTGGAGGAGACTGGAGCTTGCTGCCTCAAGGCTGGAACGGTGGACCAAGGTATGCATTGTGCAACATCATGCAGGCTACAAACTGTTTTTTTCCTTCAATTTAACATATGTTTTTTTTTTCTCAATTAAAATCCAGCAATTTAGCATTTCACGTATTTGTTGAGAAAAAAAACAGATTGTAATTCACAATTAAAATCTATCAATTAATTTTTTTTTACCTTCAAATTAAAATCTGTTTTCAATTTTTATTTTATTTTTTGCACCTGCAGAAACATTTTTGTTTGCATTTTAACAATGGCTCTAAGAGAAAAAGACACTGCGTGGGCCGATGTTGAGACTGTTGATGGTGAAGTATTTTGCAAATATTGCAACAAACATATACGTGGGGAGGAATTCATAGGGTGAAGCAACACTTGGTTGGAATAAGAGGCCAAGTTCTCCCATGTGAGGCACGAAATGAAGTAATTGGACGGATAAGAGCTGATTTGTTAAATCAGTTTAAAAATTTGAAGAAGATAAGGCTAGGCAGAAATAGATAGAAGTTGAGATAGGGAGGAAGAGAGAGTTTGCCAATGCCACTATGAGGAGGTCCGAGTTTAATGACTTTGAAGGCTCTTCCTCTGCCCCTTCTTTTGTTGGTAAGGACCCCTTCCAGTATGTTACTCCATCTCGTCCAAACATTGGTTATATTCAGCCTAAAAAGAAGAAGACCCGTCAACACTATTTTTCAACACCTTCCCCTTCCCCTTCAAGTACCAATGCCTCTCAATCTCACGCTGTTCAACCGACCCAAATTCTGTCCACCTTAGATGGGCACTGGAAAAAGCAATGCAAAGAAGCTGCTTATGAGTACATTGCTAGATGGTGGTATGATTCAGATATCCCCTTTAATGCTACCCGCTCACTTTATTATCAACCCATGTGGGATTCCATTTTTGCTGCTGGTAAGGGCTTCAAAGGCCCTAGTATGCATGACTTGAGGGAATCACTTTTGAAGAAGGTGGTTATGTCCATAAATGAATACTTGCAGGGTTTTAGGGAGTCGCGGGCCACTACAGGATGTACCATCATGTCAGATGGATGGAGTGATACAAGGAACCATACAACAATCAATTTCATTATCTTTTTCCCTCAAGGAACCATGTTTCTGAAATCAGTTGATGCATCTGATAGGGTGAAAGATGGAAACCTGCTATTTTAGCTGTTGGATGAAGTTATTACGGAGGTGGGGGTGACAAATGTTGTTCAAGTCATCACAGATAATGCCTCTAATTATGTCCTTGTTGGTAAGATGTTAGAGAGCAAACACAAAACCATATTTTGGACCCCATGTGCTGCACACTGCATAGACCTCATGCTTGAGGATATAGGCAAACAAAATTGGGTCAAGGATGTTATAGAGCAGGCCAAGTGCATTACAAAGTATATCTGCAACCCTTCATGGGTCTTGCATCTGATGAGGAAAAACACTGGGAACAGGGAACTTGTTAGGCTTGCCATCATGAGATTTACAACTCACTTCTTGACACTGCAATCTCTCATTTCCCAAGAGGAAAACTTGCAAAAGATGTTTTCATGTGATGAATGGATTTCATTTAAGTGGGCTCGTAGGCAAGATGCAAAAGAAACCAAAAAAAATGTTAATGATAGTGCATTTTGGAAAAAAGTAGCAGAGGTTGTGAAAATTGCTGATCCCCTTGTGAAGGTGTTGCGGTTGGTGGATGGGGAAAGATTGGCCATGGGTTACATTTATGAGGCTATGGATCAGGAAAAGGAGCAAATAAAGGCAACTTACAAAGCAGAGTGGCCAAGTATGGCCCTATTTGGGAGATTATTGACAATAGATGGAACAATCAACTCCATCGCCCTATACATGCAGCTGGGTACTTCTTGAACCCAAGGTATCATTACAAAGTTCAGTTAGGCGATGATGTAACAGGTGAGGTCAAAGACGGCTTGTATGAGTGCCTAGAGCGCATGGTCCCTGATGAGAGTGAGCAGATGGAGATACATAGACAGATCAACTCTTTCAATTGAGCCACGAGCGCCTTTGGAAAAACCCTAGCAAAGAAGGCAAGAGATGAGGACGGACCAGGTAAACAATTAAGCTTTATTTTTAAATCTTGAAGTTCAATTGTTTAAGCTTTAGCCTTTAAGTTGTTTAAGACATTAAGTTCAAACTTCAATTTGCAATCTAATTTGTTGAACTAACTTTGTCTCTTTAGCCAGTTGGTGGAAATCATTTGGTAGCCAATGCTCTCAGTTGCAAAGGTTTGCAATTCGAATCCTTAGTCAACCTTACAGTGCTTTCAGGTGTGAGCGCAATTGGTCTGTCTTTGAGCGAATTCACACATAGAAGAGAAACCGTTTGGAACAAAAACAATTAAATGATCGTCTTCGTGCAATACAACCTTCGACTAAGGTGCAACTAGTTGCTAAACAAAAGACCTGATACAAATCCCATTATGTTGGAGAATATTGAGACAAACTCAGAATGGGTAGTGGAGATTCAACCGACAGAATTTGAATCTGATTTTGATATTGAAGTTGAAGATGAGTTGAGGTGGGATGCTTTGGATGTAGATCCACTAGTACCAACTCCAAGGGATACAGGTGCAGATCTAGACATTGCAGGCAGTGGTGGTACTAGTATTAGTGGCATTAGACGATCTAGTTGTGGAGCCCGTGCTTTTACTAGGGTTGTAGATGTCCTTGAGGGGGGCCCTCAGAGGAGTCTAAGCCAGATGTTGATGTTGAGCATTGCATGTCTAGTAGTGGTGCTGAGTTTGATGATTGATTAACCATGACTCATGAGTCATGACTCATTATTGATCATGTTTTTTGGATTGTAGAGGTTATTTTGATGATAGAGCCTCATCGATATTGTGTTTTGTTTTAGACTCTGATATATGTGCTATGAGATTTTGCTTTGTACTATGATACTATCTTCTAGTTCTGTCATCTATGTAGCAATGTTAACAGAACCCAATCGGTTTTGAAAAAACCCATCGGTTAGATCGGTTTACAAGCTTCATCGAGTCAAATCATGCACTCAAATCGTGTTTGACTGGTTCCATACAAAAAAAAATTGGTTTCAAGGCTGAATCGACCGGTTCCATACAAAATCGCTCGGTTTTCTCCAAACCGACCGGTCAGTACAAAACTGACTGGTTCTGTACAAAAATGCCAAGGACCCCCAAAAACAGCTAATTTCAAATTCTTTCAATAAAATAAAAAATAGGGTCCACGTGTGAGTTGTTTAATTGATCCATGACCCTTCTAATGTTATAAAAGGAGGTTCCCACCCTCTGTATCAATCACATTTAGTTGTGGATGGACTTGGGCCCTCTTCCACAACAATAGGATGTGAACATTGATGTTGTAGTTAGACAAGTACCTTCAGGCCTAGGGGAGTCGAACCATGCTCATGTTGAGGATGTAGATGATGACTCTGAGTCTGAGCATGAGGACTCAGATAACTCTGATTTATGATTAGAATCATTAGATTGTAGATTCTAGAGCAGTCATATGCTTATATTTTGACTTTAGAGGCCATTTATAACCTCTTTGTTGATGTACTTTTCTTTAGAAACTTTGCATATCTGTGTATAATGGTTTGAATTCACATGGATGCACATGGATATATATGTATTTTTTGAAAATATGAATGTGTTTTATGTATTTTTGCTCAACCGGTTTATTGATCTGGTTTGTTTCCTGGTTTTTGTCCGGTTCCGGTTCCCGTGGTCAGCCGTTCGACCACCGGTTCGGTTCTGATAACATTGCTATGTAGTGCACTTGGTGCCATTTTGTGACCCATACATGGTTTATGGTATATGTATATGAGTAGACTTGAGTTCACTTTGCATATTATCTATTTAATGGTTTAAAATCATGGCTTGGAATGTTAAATATAATTTTTATGATTAAAATTTTAAATTTTCATGTATTTTTTAGTAGTCCGGTTCATTGAAATCAAACCGCTCCGGTTCATTATGGATTTCGGTTCCGGTTTGAGTTGAACCTTGACCGGTTCGATTCCCGGTTCCGGTTTTTAAAACCTTGAGTTGTATATAAGAGGCGGCAATCATTTGTAATAATTATATCTTTCATCAATATATTTATCAATTATTCAATATGTGGGTTATTTTAGAAATGATGGGTTTATTCAGAATTATTTGAGAATATCTGGATATAGATGTTATATTGGTATCAAAGCCAATCCAAGGCTTCCTTGAATTAGGTCTTTGACCTTAGTCAAAAGAAAGAGAGTTAAAAAAAAGTAGAAAATGTTAAAAAAAAGTAAAAACTAAAAGAAGTAAAGAGAAAATAAAATATAGAAACCGCACATGGTTTCTTAAAAAAACTATACATGGTTTCTTCTCCAACAACAAACAACACATAATTTAATAAATTCAATATTACACAATAATATTCATATTATTAATATTGAATTTTTAAAATTCTATTTTTCTAAAGTTCGTATATATTAATTTAGAATAATAACGTTTATTATTATAAAATTACTCAATCCCTAATCTTTATAATATTGTTATTAATATATTGATAATAACATATATAATTATTATTATAGATATCATTATTAATTTTAATAACTATTGGGAAACAAAAAAAAAGGAAAAAAAACAAAACAAAAGGGATGAATAAATATTATTATAATTATTATTTTGAAAAAATAAAGAAGAGAGGAAATACAAAAAGGGCAAAGTCGAAATTATCAGATCAGGGATTATTACACTTTTGTACCTACTTATTGTCGAATAAAAGAAGACAATTGAAGCGAAGTCGTAATCGCAACTATGACAAACACATATTCGGTAATTAAGTCGCAATTACAAGCATCGTTGGACGAGTTGGAGCAATACAAGGTGACCAATAAACGTCTACAAGTTGAGGTTAATGATTTGTTAAAATCAATAAAAGATGATGAAAAATGTCGCTTAAAAATCAAAATTGACAGTTGGAACTAACCAGAAGAGATACCAAGAAAATGTTATCTAATAAGGATAAAGAAATATCTTGTTTAAAAGTTCACAATCAAAACTTAGAAGACTAGATCAGAAAGTCAAAAAATGACAACAAATCACCATATGGAAGTGATAACGGATTGGAAAAAGAAATAAGGCGTCTAAACAAGCTCATCATGGACAAAGATACTGAATTTGCGCAAGTCCGCAGAACATTAGAAAGTCAAGAAACAGAGATAGGCCAACTTCAACAATAGATTAGTGAACTCCAACAGAAAGAGAATGACACTAAAAAAAATGCACAAATTGGAGACTGCTGTTGTCAAAAGCACGCTATCAAATAACACCGAATAAATTTTTAGATTAAAGAACCATAACAAGACGTTAGTCACAAAAATTAAGAAGTTGAAAAATAGTCGGAAGGCAGAACACTCTACTGAAGACATTGGAGGAAAACTTTTAGACAAACAGGAAGAAAATAGCTGCATCAGAAATCATAACGAAGATCTTAAGGAGCAAATTAAGAAGTCTGAAGATGACAGAAAATCGCAAGTAGAATTGATTAAAAAGTTTAAAAATGATGACATACAATTAGAAAACAAGTTGGAAAAGATATAACGAAACATTAAAAACTCAAGGAATGAAAATACAACGTCTGACACAGATCAATGCTCAAAAGAGGACGCTCGTGAAAGAAAATAACATTGTGAAAATTCCCTATCGACACCCCAACCATATAAACCGGTATCCTAGAAAGTGGGAATTGTCGAAAGATAATGGTACTAATATGATCAAAGCTCCTGACGACAGATCAGTAGTAGGGAATCCCAACAATCAACAACAAATCAATTTGGGATGGATTGATCTGTCAACATATCGGAAGTTATGCTCTACACGCAGAAGTTCGTATCGACATGTTTCGTTAGCTACGACGTCACAAGGAACGATGCGACCACATTATAAGGCTTTGAGGACAAAGCCTTTCTAAGAGAGAGGCAATGTTACAAAAATAAATTAAAATATAATTAATAATAATTAATAGTCATTAATAGGTATGATATTAAAAAGATATGACCTTTCAAAGGCAATGCCAAAGTTGTATATAAGAGGTGGCAATCATTTGTAATAATTATATCTTTCATCAATATATTTATCAATTATTCAATATGTGGGTTATTTAAAAAATGATGGGTTTATTCCGAATTATTTGAGAATATTTGGATACATATATTACAGTCCTTAAGAGGCAAACAAAGACCTTGAGAAAGTAGCTTTTTAGCTCACTTTCTTAGCCACTTTTAAAACTTTTTTTACTTAGAAAAAAAAATTAGGAAATTTTGGGCGCATTTAATAAATACTTGCGTGCTGTTTTTGCAGGTTTTACAAAAAAAGAGAGGTGTTGTCAAAAATTTAAAAAAATTAAAGTGAAAGAAGACTAACGGAGCTCCCCTTTATAAATTTTTTCATGTTATTGTAAGCCTTTGGATCCAGATTATGAGGACCAAAGTGCATTTCCTTTCGCATCATTGTAATAAGGTTTGGGTAGGCTCATCAGAGCCTGGTCCCCATCCCCCCTGGGGGGATTCGCATCGGTGTCCATTTTCATGGTTTTTATGCTGTTAGTGTAGTTTGATGCTTTCTTTTACTATTTCAATGTTTATTTAAGTTTTTTTTATTTGCAAAGTAATCTGAACACTTACCCACTGCACTATACCGAAGTACTGAAAGGGAAAAGATTTGAGCAATGTAGTAATTAGAGAACTTTAATTTTTATGCACTGTTGATTTTAAATAAACCTCTTTGCTTTCCCGAGTACAGGTTCATGGATAAGGGCTTGCCCAAGTACTGAATCTGGAAAGAGGATCTTGGGATTTACTCTTTTTAATCATAAAACTTTGTTAAAAAAACATTTAAAATTTACAAGGCCTTCATCCTCGTATGGTCTACTTCCACTGCAGCTTTGTCTGATCAGTTGGTAGTATCAGAAAAGGGTTTAGGTGACTAGTTATTAGTCTAACTTTAATTTGTGAAATTGGATTCGTCCTGGAGGCCCCCCATGTCCCGTGGGGATCGAATCGGACCCGTGCCCGATTCATCTTTCAGACGAATCCGAAAACAGGACACGGAAAAAAAAACGTGTCGGACACGAAAATGCAGCGTGTCCCGAAAACAGGACACGAATCTCGAAAACAGGACACGTAAACGGCGGAAAAAGACGGATGAGTTTGTTTTAAGTCAATTTTTTGCCTTTCTTTTTTTCATTTGCAAGGAAGCAATTGGTTGAGAGTGAGTTTTATGTGCAGGGGAAGGAGTTTTGAAGGAGATTTGAAGGCTATCCATTGTTTCCAAGCGATTCCAAGTGTATTCCGGTGGATTTGTGGAGAGGATTACAAACTCAACCATCACACAAGAAAATGAATGTCTCAATCAGCTAGGGCAGGAGGTAGGGGTCAAAGGAAAGGGAGAAATGCACCATCTAGGGCCTTCCCTCCTACTCCACCAAGCACAACTGGTTCTCCTCCTCCGTCAAGTGCTCCATTGGCTGCTAGTGGAGCTCATGCTCCATTTAACCCTGTTTTAGCAAGACAACAAGCCCAAGAAAAAAAATACCCTTTGTGGAAGTATGTGACAAGGCAAGATGGGCCCGGGGCAAAGCTTGGTGGGGGAGGCAATGTGTCTTGGAGATGCAATTTTTGCAACCATGAGTTCATGAGCACATATTTCTGGGTTAAGGGCCATTTGTTGGCCCTTCCTTCTTGTGGGATTTCTTCATGCAAAGCGGTGACTGTTAACCAAAGGAGGGATATGGAAAGAGAGGATCATGTTGGCTTAGGGAAGGTGGCAGTAGCAAGCAAGAAAAAAGAGGATGATCCTCTTCCATTTTTGAGGAAGTCCTCTAGCACCAAGACGCCATTTCCACCTAGCATTCATGGGCGTGGAGATACTTATCAAACAAGAAAGAGGCAATCTACAGGTGGTCCAATGGATAGGATTTTCCAACAAGAGGCGCGAGAAGAGGTAGACCTTACCATTGCATTTTTCTTCTACCTCAACTTCATCTCATTCAATGTTGCACGGTCACCATTGTATTTTGAGATGGTTCGAACTATCTTGGAACGAGCTCCAAGTGGTTATGTGCCTCCTGGTTCAGGGAAGCTTAGAACCACATTGTTGGTTAAAGCAAAGGAGGTAGATAAAATCCTTGAGCCAATTAGAACAACATGGCCCTCATGTGGTGTGAGTGTTGTTTCTGATGGATGGATGGATCCCGCACGCCATCCACTCATCAATTTCATGGTATCTTCCCAAAATGGACCGTTGTTCTTGAAAGCAGTGGATGCTCTTGGGAAATACAAGGATGCACAATTTATGGGTAATTTATTCATCAAGACCATTGAAGAAGTAGGTGTTGATTCGTGTGTACAAATCATCACGGACAATGCACCTGTTTGCAAGGCTGCTGGCATGATTGTGGAAGCTAAATATCCACAGGTATGTTTATTTTGGACACTTTCATTTCTAATTTGCTCATTGTTTGAATTTGGTCATTGCAATGTTAGTGTTGTAGAGTCATTGATACATGCTTTTATTGCTCTTACAGGTTTTTTGGACACCTTGCATTGTCCATTCCTTGAATTTAACACTGAAAGCCATTGCTTCGGATGTGACATGGATTGGCAACCTTATTGAGGATGCATGCCATATCCGTAATTTTGTACAAAACCACACAAATGCTCTCACCATCTACAAACAGTACACACAGCTTTCATTGCTGAAGATTGCAGATACTCGGTTTGCTTCCTCATTCATCATGCTGAAGAGGTTGAGGGAGGTCAAAACTGCTCTTGGGTCCATGGTGATTTCAGAGTTTTGGGCTTTTTGGAGAAGGACGGATCAGAATGCTTCACAAAAGGTGAAGGATAGGGTGTTAGATGATGGTTGGTGGGACACGGTAGATCTTAGCATTAAGATCATGGAGCCAATCATTTCTTTGTTGCAGTTTGCAGACATGGACCAGCCCATCCTAGCAGAGGTTTATGAGGGGTGGGATTCCATGATTGAGTCCATGATCTCCATTGTCATGGAGAATGAGTGTCCCGAGTATGGGACATCGACAGAGAACTTATGGACCATTATTCGGGATATTCTTATCTCAGGTNTTGAGTTGGCATTAGCCAACATGGATCTTAATGATCCAGTGCTAGAGCCGGTCACTTTTGATGATAGTGATCGTATGGAGGGGTCATCCTCCACAGTAGTAGATGCAGATCATCAGATGGGCAGAGAGGAGGAGGAGGGGGACAAGGATGAGGATTAGCGCAGGCGCAGGGGCAGTGATGAGTATGTTGATGTTGATTTAGGCATGGAGGAGGACTACTGACAGTCTAACATATGGGATTCTCCCATCTTGATCCACCCCTTTTTGTATTTGCTATTAGACTTTAGTCTATTTGGCATTTGCCAATGCCCAGTGGCATTCCGACATATATGTACATTGTATACATTTTGATTTTGATGACTTAATGAGAAATATGGTTTCGACATGCATCTATGTGTCTCATTGTGATTTGTGAATGACAAATGTGTTGTGAATCATGACTTATGAATGACAAATGTGTAATTACTAATCATTAATGTGTTTTTATTCTAATTTCTATTGAATATTTGTAAATTTTCTAGTTTCTAAATATTTTTGGATCTATATGTCTATATTTTTAAATTTTAATATATATTTAAAAAAAATAAATATATGTATATAAAACGTATCCTACGTGTCCTGATTCTGGGGGTCACCGTGTCCGTGTCAGACTCTCGTATTTTCGTGTCCCCGTGTCCGTGTCGGACTCTTGTATTTTTGTGTCCCCGTGTCAGGTGACTTAGCTTTTAATTAATCACCCTGAACAACGAAAATCTAGCGTTGCGTTTTGCTACGTGTGGGGAAATTGTACAGAGGAAGTGGAAACTACTGGAAAGTGACCACAGGGCCTCGTTAGGCTACATCCTTGTTGGTGTAGTGCTGAACATCCCCTTGTGACTCCATTCAACCCACATTTCTACGTGTGCTACCACACTGTGTGAGTCTGGACATATTCCTTGTACCTTCATGGTATATCGGGAACCCCCCTCCCTGCTAGTAATCCAAATCATTTCCACATTAATAAAACCAACCAAGAATTTACCCACTTCTTAATCAATTCATCTAATAATCTAAAATTTAAACCCACTGCAATACTTACATTGAGACTACACTAGCAACCCACAATTTGCAAAGCATTCTTTTCATTATGGCATTGATATATTCTATTATGTTTTGCATAAGTTAATTCCACAAGTGTCTTGAATATTGTGCATCTATTTTTGACTAAGGGTTGCTTAAGTAAATTCTATTTGCAATGATTGGTAATCTTTAATTTCATTTCACATACTAAAACTCCTAGAAAATTTGTGTTTCCAGCTTTCATAGTTAGAAACAACCTTAGATTTATTTTCATTAGGGTCCACCCCCCTTGGCTTCGTTAGGAGTTGGCCTAGATGAAGGAGCCGAGTATCAGGTGACAGCACTTGGCTCGAGCTTGCTTCCAAGGTTGCACCCAGTGGCTTGAAGATTTTTGCTACGCTACACGAGGTGCAAATTAGGCAGCAACACTTGGATGCTAATTTCTGAAGGACTTTTTATTGTTCATGGTCAAGTTATTGCCATCATTGGTCACCATTGTATTATCACCTGGAAAAAACACTACAGGGGAATGTTATTGTAATGTTCTTTTTGGCCATGCTTTACCACATCTTTCCCAAATGTATATTAAGGGGGGATGTTAGTGGTATGGTGGTTAATATTGGTCTCTTGGTGACTTGTGACCCTTTAAGTTTGTGGTGTTGTTGGGTTATGCTTGTAAATTTGTAGTGGCAGACCTATGGTCACATGGGTTGTTAGTGGGCACACCTATGGTAACATGGGTTGTTAGTGGTCCTGCATATAGGGTTAGGGGCTAGGTGTAATATACCCTAGAACCTATATATAAGAGGTATCTCAACCTCATTAAAACATCAATCATCAAGCATAAAGTACAAGACATGTGCAAGACACTTTAGGGTACACATTATATCTTTAGGGTACATTTGTACACAATGATGCATCTCCTTGTTTTCCTTGGGTTTATACACTTGCATATTATGTGATTGGGTTTTATTGTAATGTTAACACCGTAATTTTAACAGATTTTATAGTTATAGGATTGGATACAAAATACATGCCACCTAAAATGCTACAGAAATATGCACCAAAATTTGAGATATAGGAATAAATATGTCAGTATTTGGATAAACTACAGAGGAAATCACAAGAAATACCCCACAAACTTGGGAGAAAATATGTTCAAATATCTGCTAAAAGTGTGAAGAAAACAGCTATTAAGGTTGCCTAGCAGGTCATAATGAAGGCACAAAGGAGTGCACAGAGAAAATGTAAGGAGTTGGACACAATAAATTGAATATGCAAGATTTAAATATACAAATTACAGAAATTCATAATAAAAGAAGTGTTGAAAATTTGATATGACCCATAGGAATTAGAAAACATCTGCAAACTTTTTTTCGTTTTATGGGCAATGTTCATTTGGTCTGTGACGAGAATACATGGAATTTGATTATTTGAAAACACGAATGTCCAATAAAACAATTTCTGTAGATAGCAAGATGTCAAAAGGCAGGCCTCTCTTTTTTTTAATTTCTCTTCATATCCCCAAATCCTCCCAAATTATCCACATCTATCAATTCTGTTACGGTCTCCTTGATGAAATCAATGACGATTTATTGAATTCTAGGGCAATGACCTAAATGCATCCTGATATAATGTTGATGCTGATAGTTGAATATTCACAAAGTTTCTAATGTGTAAAGTTGTTAAATATCCAAAAGGCTAAATCTGACTGGAAAGACTGTTAAAACACACACATTACAATGCATTACTGAGTATTACCATTATCAATACACGACATAATTTTCATTTGCTTTCAATTGGCTAAGACTTGGGGACCATTAGAAACTCTGAAATTTGCAACTGGGCTTCAGGAATAGTTCAGGTTTAATTTCCTATACAGTCCTTGAACATTTCCTAGAAGCTGTAATAAACTTTTCCTCGAGTCCCAGAAAATTGCCACAAATTTGTGATGTGTTTTAAGCTATTGTTCAATCTGATCTTGTTGGATTTCCCACCTTCTCTTTGGTGCATGATGTGTTTTGTTTTGTTTTTGGTGACCTGTTTTCATCCTCATTCTCCATGCTACTTTTCATTCTATTAGCCTTCTAATAGCCTTTGTTACTTCTATAAATGATCAGCCACACACACCATATGTAGCGACCCACACTATGTAACAAATCAAAACAGGCCAAAAATACAGCCGTTTTTTAAACTTCTACACACCTATGCAGATGAAATGCAATACATTCAATTAATCTACGCACAATGATTATAATTGCACTATCTACGTTTCTGTTCAGTCAAGGTGCAATCATAGAGTTGACACTTCAGAAGTAGTCATCTTTGTTCGTGCCAACAGTGGATTGTGAGGTCAAAGTATAAGGAGGTGATGAGTCATGTTATTTATGTTTTGTAACCATTTGCCCATTGGCACAATCTTTGTCTAAGGAAAAGGGCTCTGTATCTTTCTTTGAGCTAAGAATGGATGTTTCTCAATTCTGTTTCTCTGTGAGCTAAATGTCTAAGCACTTCTACTTCATAACTGTATTTGATGATTTGCATCTATAATGGATAGTTGGAAATTAAAATCGAAAAATTGTTAATAATGGCTGCTATTTAGACCTTTAAAATAAAACCTTTGTTGTACATTCTTTGATCATTGATGTTATCATAAACTAGCGACTGATCTATTTCAGGCAAACTTTTCTTGGATAGTAAAAAACAAGCCGAATAAAAGAAAACCAAGTTCCAACAATGAACTTTAGCTTAAAAGCTTCTTTGGAACCTTCAAGCTCAAAGCTATTGCGAAATAACCATCGGCCATCTGACCAAAAATAAGCCCTAACACAAACTAACAATAGGTAGTTGCTGAAGGATGGATCCTCATTAAATAATCAAGACACGATTTTATTGTGGTCAAAGTTGCAAATATCGCGTTGGCGAATATATATCGCTGAGGGTCCAGAAAACAACGTATAGGATTTATCGGGGAAAATGTCGGCAAACATCGGCAATAGATTGGCAAACTTAAGCAATACAAAAATACAAATTATTGAACTTAGCCAGTATTTTGCTGATATTTTCCGATTTTGGCGATATTTTCAAAATGTTGCAATATTTTCAATCTGGCAATTTTTTCCAGGGATAATATCGCTGAACTGAGAGCATTGTGGTATATTGCGATGTCGGCGATATATTGCCGATGTTTGTAACATTGATTATGCTTACTCTGTAATCATATTAGCCCTTCGAAAGTAGTCTCATCGGGGTATCACAATTTAGTTTGCAAAGTTGAGCTTAAAGCATGAGCACTGTGAAGTCCTTCTTTACTTTATCTTCAGCTTTTCAAAACCAGTCAGGAAATATATTCCTTTTCAGATTGCCTTGTTCATTTGTCACCTTTATAAACACTAGCAAATTATTGTGGGGAGGAGATACATAATTTTTGATGTGACAACTTAGTAAGGATTTGACAATAAAATTGAAACATACAAAAGAGTAACTGTTCTCCAAGTAGAGATCTTATTAGGATCTCTAGCTCGAGCTTGATGTTCCTCCTATTTTTTTTTGCTAAGAGATTCCCTTATGATTTTCTCTTTCTAAACAAGTGATAATGTAGGGCAAGTGATTTCCAAGCTACCTTCTACAAATCAATAGGGATTCCATCAAGAACATGAAATTTCACATTTACCCTCTTATCCAGAGCTTCTTTAAGGTCCTTTAATGTAAATTAGGTTAAAAAAAGCCTCTTGGCTTGGCCTAATCTTGGTAGGGGCAACTTGATTATAGGATCGATATATGGTGCTGGCAACCCCAAATTGACTTTGAAATTGAAAGACTCAAGTGCAGTAACTATGGAAGGAATCAATGACTCCTTCAAAGGAGTTATCTTAAGTTGCCAAAATTTGATAGAGGACAATATTTTTCAAATGCTTCTTTATGAATGCTTTATTTTTTGAAACAATCACTGATTTTTAATCTAGTGTAACTTGGCTCTTAGTTTGAGCTCATTTGGTATTTTATATTTGTAGGGTGACCTTTTGTACTTTATCTTGTACAATTTTGTGAAAAATACTTTCTTCAAACTTGTTCTTGGCCTTACTCTTTATTACTACTTCTTTGTTGGATCTCTTTTCAATCTTCGTTATATATTTTACTTAGATATTGAGGAAGGGGTTAAGGGTGTTAGAAAGTGGCAACAAGGAAGGTTTTCTATCATTGCATGTGTCCTTGCATGCTAGAAGACATTAAACAGGAAGCCAAATGTATTAATGTGATTTTCCTAAGTTTAGACTTAGGAAAATACATTAATTAATCTAATTTGGTTTTGACTTAATGGAATCACTTTTATAAAGTGAAAAGTGAAATAATTTAAGCGATGGCTAATCTAATCTTGACCATTGATCTCACAAGAGGGTCTCATCTGTTGATCCATTGTGAGGGTTAGGGTTTTTGCTTAGCCATTGAGTTAAAAGAAGATTTGGTGGAGAGTACACACACACACACACATAGACCAAGAGAAGTCAGACAGAGAAGTTTGTAGAGAAGTTGGAGAAGCTTGATCTGAAGGATACGCAAGAAGATCAGGTAGAGCATCAGGGGTCGTACACATTCACCCAGTAGGAGGTCGTATAGCAGCAGAGGCCGTACAGCAGCAACCGTACGGATCCGTACAGCTGATGCAGAGGCCCGTACTGCTGACATAGAAGGCTGTACAACTGCACAAGGGGCTGTACTGTTTCGGTTGGGTTTGCTCAGTGAATTCTGCTGAGGCTCTATTTTTCCAGCTTGGGTGTATTCATCTGCTGGATTGTAATTACTCCATATCTTCATAATAAAGTTTCTTATTTGATTGCTGCATCGGTTTTTCCATCTTGGGTTTTATCCGGGGGTTTTCATGCCCAAAACACTGTGTCTATATTTATGTGATTGTTGTTGATGTTTCTCAGTATTTATTTATGCTCCAATACTAGTAAAAGAAATTCATGTGTGGTTATCAGTAAAAATTAAAATATACTGTTTAGCCCTAGTTTGAGTTTTAAAGGAAAATTTACAAAGGGGTAATCTCAACATTGGTTTGGGTTTGCCACTCAATGAATGATGAATGAGAAACCATGACTAGTAGCTGTTAGGCACCATGAATATTGGACAAGCCATGATCCGTGACTAGGAAGCACACCTAGAATCCTATGATTGATGAGTGAAAAACCCACAATTAGCGGGTGACAGGGATTGTTACCCCATATATTGTATGAGGTTCTACACTTGTTATTTCATCACAAATGTTTGCTGACATGTTGATGGAGTTGTTGGATGCCTTGGGTACTTGATGTTAGACTTTATGCTTCATGTTGTGATGATGCCCTAGTTGATGACTGGTTTATGGATCTTCATGATATATTTGTGCTAGTAGCTATGCGATGTGATCTCTCCATGGCGTGTTGATGTTTGTATGTTCTCCTCTTGATTATATTGGCATGCTTGGAGTTTGCTTTGCTTAGCAATGGTCTAACACTTTGTGCATCATGGAATGGGAACCCGTCAACTTAGGGTCTTCCTAGGTTTTTAAAAGGTGTTAATAATTGCTCTTTGATGAACTATTGCCGATGGGATGATTATTGATGAGGTTATGTGGTTTTGAGGCCACCTAGCTAGAATGTTCTAAGAGTTGATGGTGTATTTCACCCATATATCACTTGCTCATGACACATTGCTCACCCCTTGATGGAGTGCCCTTACTTTGTGGGTTTGATTTGGCATCTTGATGATATGGACTATCATTTTTAGTGGAGTGCTTGGCTTTTGTGGATGATTTGATGACATGTGGAGGCATTTCATTGGAGTGCTCTAGCTCATTTGAGTGGTTTGCACTTGCAAGTGACTTATGGTTGATTTTCCTTGGAGTGCCCTAGCTTCTTGACTCTTGGATGGTATCTTGGCTATGTTGGTTATCATTTCTAGGAGTGCGTTCCTCTTGTTCTCCCCTTTTGGCATATGGTCATCATCACTTCCTTCTAGTGGGCCTAACCATGTATTGAGGCTTTGTGCATATGTTTTGGAGATCATCTTGAGGAGTGTTCACCTCGGAGACCCTTTCATGCCTTAGATAATGGAGGGCATCCACTCTTGTAGGTTGCTTTCACACTCATGGTCTATTATTTTGTTCACTAGTAGAGTGACACATGTGGTCATTTGAGCCCCTTTGACTTGGTTTTAGCCATGATTTATGGGACGTTTCACATGGACGATGGCTTGCACACATTTTTATGCCATTTTCATGGGACGTGTTACTTGGAGATCCTCTACTTGTTTCATTTGCACACCTTTCATGATTGATTGAGGAAGAGTTCCACCTTTGGAGCTTATTCTTAGGGGCATCCACCTTGGAGGTGTTCCACATGAGGTTTCATGCCCTATTACGGGGGAGCGTCCCACTTTAGAGGATATTTTGCATAATTTATGGTGGACATTTTTGGCATTTGAGGAGATCTTGGAGGGTCAACCATCAAACCCTAGATCTAAGGTTTGATTCACCTTATTACATGTTTTGAGGGCCTAGTCCTTGGAGTGCTACACTTGGAGAACCTTTGGAGGCTAGGTTTTGGGTTCACTTTGTATTTCTCCTTCATTTGATGGAGGTGCCTCACTTTTTCGTTGTTGGAGGCTTGTAAATGTGGCTTTGATCACCTTATTTTATGTATTTGTTGTAGTAGTTGAAGTTTTTTGGTTTCTTTACTTCTCTCTAAGCTAGATCTAGGATTTTTATTGTTATTTTATTGTAGGACGAAGATGAGTTAAAACCTATATAAGGGTTTTCTCTCTCCTTCATTGGGCATGGTGGATTGGGGAAGAAATCCCTTAGAGCTTAGTAGAATATCTCTTGGTTTCTCATGGATGGTTGAAAAAAGTGCTCCATTGGATTTTTTTACTTGTTGCTCATGTTTGATTGATGTGCGAGATCTTCAAATACTGATGGTCTTGGGAACTAAAGGAGTAAGTCTTTTCTATTTCATGTGGTGATTGGCAATTGGAAGTGTTGAGTTATGGTATGTATCTCAACTATTGGTTGTATGCTCTCTTATCCCTTGCATGAAAAGTATCCCATCAAGACTAATTAAAAACATCCAAGCTAGGGTTTCCTTTTGTTTGATTTCTGAATCTTGCGAGGCTATTAGACAGTGAAAGGGTTTGTAATCTTTCATCCCTAATCCTTTCTAATCACCCCTTTAACTTTCATATGTGCCTTGGTTGACCCCATTGGCTCAATAGAGCAAACACTGGTCTTTGGTCCATTTATCCATACTTCTTAAAACTACATCAAACATCGTTTTGCTAGAGCCATCTCTTCATTTCACCTTTCACTTCATTGCAAGCTCTATTAATCCTAATCTAGGGAAGCCTCCCATGATTTGGAGAATAGCCAACCTAAAGAGTAGAAGAGGGTTTGGTGTGGTGACATATGCCTGCCTCTTAGTTTCACCAAAACCATACCTCGAGCTTTATGACTTTATCTCTAATGGTGTGAGTTTGGGTGATAACAAGGGCCAAGAATAGGGAGGAAACATGGCTAGTGACCCGTGAATGATAACATCCCACAACTAGAAACTCACAAATCATGAAGTGAGCACCTACAATCTAAGAGTGACAATAACCTGTGAGTGCCTAGGACCATTTTTACAATTAAGAGTTGTGTTTGGAGTTGAGGTCTTTGAACAATGCAATGGTGTTTTTGTCACTTTAGGTTTAAAATGATTAATTTGTGATTCAAGGACAGATTTCTGCTTCCACGTTTCTTTATGAGTCTTGTTGGGATTAGAAGGGGGAAATGTCTCAGCCATCTCTTGGAAATGATTTAGAAGTTTTTCCAACTTCAGGAGTTTATTGTGTTAGCACGCAAAGGGAATTTTTAGGGCACAAATTAAGCAGTGGGATTTTTGGCCTTTCCGTTGGAGATTTGGTAAATATGGCTAGTAATGAGTTGTCACATGATTATCTCGGGGAAGCACCAAAAAAGGATTTTTTAGTGCACAGGAGTGATGGGGACTGTTATCCACTAAGTTGCACTTAGGTGGATTTCCAGTTAGCTGCCAAAGTTGTGAACACGTTCCTTGTTCATTATTAGTGCTCAAAAATTCAGAAGACTTTTCAGGGCCAATTTTGGCCCCTTTTAAAAATTTTGCATGTTCATACCCTGCAGGGATTTTGTAATAATCTGGCATAGCATGATGAAATTTTGTAATAGGCTTGGCCTACTTAGACTTAGCTATCAATGCAGTAGTCTAGAGTGTATTTTCCTTGTTAATTATCGGTTCTTGCACAAACGACTTATAATTTTCGAATTTTCCACTCAACCTTCAAAGCTGGAGTATTCACCTTAGTGGTTAAGCCGTAGGAGGTTATTAAAGTCTATGTGTCTATGTATATTACCATGCTAGTCACTTTTTTGAGTGATATGAACATTGCACTAGGCCCCCCATAGTTTTTTTTCGTTTTTAAGAATTTTTTTTTTTCCTGTAAACTTAGGCTATTTTTTAATAGTTTAATTGGGAAATTTGTAATTGTCATAAAAGTGTGGCTAGGGGGCCAAATTTTCCATGGGGGTGCTCGTTTTAAAACTCAGAGCACCCACTTTTCCTAAGTTTTAAGTGATTATTTATCACTTAAGTCAATTTCTCTCCGAAAAAGGAAAAAAATGAATAAAAAAATTGAAAAAGAGAAAATATGGAGGAAAAACACATGCCTAAATCAGTGGGAACTTGTCCCAGACATGTTCCAGTTCAACTAAGGATGATGTTGGGGCTAATTGGAGACCAAATCAAGATCAATTCAAGCTGATTTTAATCAAATCCACGAGGGGGCGAATTTCTCCTTAGAGGGGCATATTTATCCATGAAAAATCTCACCTCTTGTTGTATGTGTCACAGAAAGAGGTGGGGATGACCTACCTTGTGAGAGGTGGCGCCTACCACCTCTAGTTCACTCTAGTTCGCCCCCCAATCATCTCGAAAATCTCCAACACTTAGCAAATTCGCTCCCCTTGGAGTTTGCTCTCATTTTTCCTATATAAGCAATGCCTTGGCTCTTATTCAAACTAGTTCAAGTTAGATAGAGGGTAGGCTTGTTGATTGTAATAGTTATAGGCTTATAGTTTTTTTGCTTTGAAATAAATAAGGCTTTGGAGGCTAGATGATGTCGTGTTCTATTGTGTGGATGAGCATTGCCATGTCTCATTTTCATAGTTTTGCTTATTATGATCTTGTGGATTTGGCCTCGAAGGATTTCTATCAATTGGTAGGAGAGCAGTTTAGTTAATAAGTTTATTGACTAATTCTTTTTTATATGTATGTTTAGAGACAGAGATCTTACATGTCTAATAAGTTTATTGGCATGTTGTTTTAGTCTCTCCATATATGTATTAACCGGATCTCACAAGTATCTTGGCAGGCTTCTGATTAGTCGTAGGCGTCCTAGTTTGGAGAAAGCGTTGATCTAGTTTGCTTCCTCATTTTCTCCAACATATTCAAGGCATAGTCCCTCGACATTCCATCGGAAAGCTCCACGGTTGATCATTCGGGCACCAAGCCACTTGTTCTTCTCTCTCCATTTAAATCATTTCTTTCCTTGGTTACTTTTTTCTTATGTCTTAGATCTGTGGTCTATAAGCTAACATTATTTTCAGATATGATATATAAGAATTACATGCATAAATCTAGAGTCATTTGAAAGATTCGAGTCATTTTTAACTAGATCTAGCTTCAAGAAAGTTTTCCTTTTTACAAATTGTTTTAAAGTAGATCCAAATGCTTGTTAAGTGAGTAGTTTTCTTAGAGTTTAAAAGTTAATATCTAGCATCAAAATGCTTTATTGGAATCCCCTTAAAGGCTGTCCAAGATCCTAAGAAATTGGGTCTCACAAGCCCAAATTTCTTAGTTTATTGTTTCCTGGATTTAGTCTCTAACTTAGCATAATTTTCTATTATTTTTCTAGTTTTCCCAAATCACCCTTAAAGCGATTTTGGGCACTTTTTCTACTAATTATCTTTGCTGGTTTTTGTATTGTGACATTAGAAAAACAGGATTTGCGCACCAATTTTGGAAAAGTTCAAGCAAACAAAGACATTCTTGAACCCTCCTCTTTTTTTTTTTTAGTTTCTTTCCAATAAATTATAACCTCTTTCCTTCGATCTTGTAAGGAGAAAGGGGGTTTCTTTAAGCGTTGTAAATATCATAATAAAGGAGATCAGGCCCACACCCCATTCCCCTTGGGGAGATTTACACTTGTCTTTTTGTGGTGTGATTTTTTCAAACATTTTGCTTTCAGTTTTTAACACAATCACACACTCCGCCTTAACAGGCTGTATAGTTTCCAAAGTAGTTTCAAAGTTTAATTTTATGCTTTTCCCCTTTTCAAGTAAAGTAATTGGAATAAAACATCTGCCATTTCCGTCTATGCTCTTGCCCATCACAGGTTCGCCCTGAGCTTTTGGATAACCAAAAAAGGTAGTGTGCACTCATTAATTTTTCACATCTAACAAGAACTCACCATTAATAAAATCAATCCCCAAAACATAACGAAAATCCGACGTTTTCGAGCTTCACTATTTGTGGAAAATTTTTGCAAAGGAAGCGGGAACAACTAGAAAGTGACCGCGGGGCTTGTCAGGCTACACCCTCGTTTGGTGTAGTGTTGGACAGACCTTCGTGACTCCATCTAGCCTACACGTCCTTGTGCAAAGCCACATTAGTCAAAATCCGGACATATTCCCAAGTACTTTCGGGTATATCAAGAATCCCCTTTTCTTCTTAATCCATTTCATCCATAATAACTAAAACTGACTGAGATACACTTGCAAAAAATTTCCCGTTACAACATTATTTGACTTCATAACATTGGTCTACAATCTTTACTTTTTGCTTAAATTAATCAATGTGTTGTGAATGCTTTAAATTTCATATGTTGTCAAAGTTATCTAAATCATTGCAAGTCTTGTCTGAGTAATTCATTTCAAACTCCTAGACTAATTTCATCTTTTGTTTCTTAGCTTAAAAGTCTTAGATTTTTTTATAAGGACCACCCCCCTTGGCTTCGCTAGGAGTTGGCCTAGACGGAGGAGTTGAGTGTTTGGTGACATTATCTCAACTTGAGACTTGTCCCCAAGGACACAACCAGTGGCTTGAATATTTCTGCCACGCCAACCCCCTCGAGGTGTGTGAAAGGTGGCAACAGGGACCATGGAAGAAGAACCAAGTGGGATGGTTATGACACTCCCTAGAGGTGTAATGGAGGGTCAGAGGGCACATTAGTGTAATAGTGGAGGCCATTCAATGTAAACTGAATAAGGTCCACTATGTTTGTTATTATTAAATAAGGTCCACGATGGTAATTGTTAATGAATAAATGTTATGGGGCCTCATTAAAGAAGGTTTGTAATATCCTGATTTTGACCCCAAATTGCTTTAAAATTGTATATGATGTAAATATCACTAGTAAATCATGGTGAGGAGCTCAAGGCCAAGGCCCCACCATGGATTTAGCGTTTTATATATCGACAATTAAAGATCGATACCTATGGTTTTCGTGCTAGCCAAGCACATTATAAATTGAGATATCATGTAAATATGCAATTTATTAAAATACCCACAACTAGCTATGTCAATGCAACAAGAGATGGGGCATGATTTCACAAGGAATAGGGAGGGAAATTATTCAAACCTTTGAGCCAATAGTGCTGAGCCAAATGTCAATGGGAGAACCCATAAATCTCTCAACTACTCTTTTTGTCTTATGCACCCAATCATTTATTTATTCCAGAAGTTGGTTGGGGAATTTAATGCATTGGGAATGGAAGAGTATGGCAGTCAAATTCGTATTGGGGCAAGCATCATTTTTGAAAAACATATTTTTTGCTTATGAGGCAAGTTAACACCCAGAAATTACTGCCCATTCCATTATTCACCCATGTGTTTCTCTCCCTCACGCAGCTGGAGATAGCCGGGGCATTTTCCTTCATGTTTTCTGCAATTTCTTCATTTTCCATGGTTGGGAAATCCGTTTTTGGAGTTGCAGAGTGGATGGGAGAAGAGATTCACGTATTGGGAGTTTGAAGAGGTCGTTTTTGCCCCTGTGAATCCCATAGACGTTTATGAAATCAGATTTGCTTTCCTAGGGTTGTTTTCCCTTTTACCAATTTGTTTTTGGTTCCCAGGACATTTTTTCTCATACCCAACAGTTGTATTTTGTTGTTATGTGCATCCCTGTTTTGGTTTGAAAGACTTAGGAGTGGGAGAGGCCCATAATTGGCTTGATAAACCTAGTGAAGAGAGGAACCTCATGTAGAGATCAAGAGGGGCTGGCTAATCTTCTATGCACACCTTGAAGAGCACTGGAAGGGAAGGTATGGCCTGAGGGATTGTGTAGCAGTGAAGGGAATACTTCCTTGAGTTGGGTGTGTAGGTATTGTGGAGGCCAAGCTAGATAGATCTTGTGTAGTTGTGCATAGCTCTGTGGTTGAGCTCACTAACTTAGCAATTCTAGCTTTCCATTGCCTCAGCAGCTTGATAAACCCAACTGTAGATTGGCTTGGCTAAACCTTGGTGTATTTGTCTATGTGTGAGCCTGTTGTTCCCTAGTTCCTTGTGGAAATCATGTCCAGATCGGGGGTGGCAGTTGTGCTGAGAGATTGATGAGCACAACTGGCCTATGGTTGGGTGGAACATTGCAGCGACATAGCTAGTTGTGGGACAACTCATTTACAAGATAAGTGCTCTCTTGTATTTTCTATATTAATCTTGCAATGTATTTGTTTTATGAATTTTTATGAACATATTGAATGCTTGAAATGTATTTGCTTCCATTGTATATTATTGCATGAGCATCTGCATATGTTTTTACTTTCAATGCATTTTCTTTATTGTGTTCATGGGGCTAGATCCTCGGTTTGTTAGACAGAGTAGTCAAGTTGCGTCCTCTCCTCGTCAAGAGAGGAGGGGAGGGGACGTGACAAGGTCGACTAGGTAGTTAGGAGGTTAGAGTTGTAATATGATCTATAAATAAGGATGGAGTCCTCCTTATGGAGTGTGGAGAAAAATATTGTAAGTGCAGCTTAGCTCATAGGAGGTTACCCCCTTGAAGAGGCAAGCGAACATGAGTTGGTTCCTCCTTAAAAAAAATCATTTGAATGTAACAAAAGTGAAAGATTTTTGATTTCTTTTGTGTATGATCTATAACTTTTCTAAACCCTAGGTGAATGTTGGCCTTATGTTCTCAAATAAATAAATGATATTTGATTTGTAGAAATTAATTCTTCACATAGCAGTATTCATACACAGCTAGAAAATGAATAGCAAAATAAAAACACAATACATAGATGATTTACACCTTTGAATCAACCTTTCATTAATAGATTTAGTCTTACAAGGAAATCTCCACAATTGCACTAACTTACAGTTGTATGATACACTCAAAATGGAGCAAAAACAACAAACTTATTGAGGAAAGACAGGTCCGTACGGCTACATGAATATGTTTTATGCAATTGTACAAGCTATTCCGTATCATTGTATGGAATTCGTACGGATTTACGAAAATCCCTGCGCGAACTTGTCTACAAACCTGCTTGGTGGCCTCTGTTTGATCCTTGAACTTGGCTCCTCCTAAATGCTCAAATTTTGCTCCATTGTTTTAAAACTCAAAATCAGTTGAGGGTCAACTCAAACTTGGACTCAAAATCGGTAATGACTTGGCCATTTTGAATTTAATGACTCGATTTTCTCAAAAATACATAAAATATTTAAATTTTAAAGACAACAATATTTTAAAGATTCTAATCCGTGATTCCAAAGCATTAGAGACAAAATATCCAAAGTCTGCTCATGTATATAACATAAGGGTGAATACATCAAAATGGCATGAAGTCTTCAGTGCAATAATGCAATACATATCTAGAACAAAATACATAATCAGTGAGGCCTAAATGGCTTATAGAGTCCAAAAGAACAACATGCTATGATGCCACTACATCATTCATCATACATCAATGGTCGTACATCATACATGTCATTGATCAACATGATCAATCATCAAACTCATCACCACTACTAGAACTAGAAGTAGAACTTGAATTGGGATTAGCAATGACATCATCATTTGGCTTAAGCTTGGACTCCTTAAGCTCAACTATAATTGTAGTAGTAGTAGTACTAGCTGAACGCCTAGAAGCACGAGTTTAGGTTTCATCTTATAGCTTTAGGGTTAGGGTTAGATTCTAAGTTGCATGAAACGGGGAAATAAGGACTAGTTTTTGAAGCGAGGACACATTGGAAATTGGGATATATATATATATATAAGTTGATCCTTGATCTCAAAATTGATTCTCCAAGGACATTAGTCAATGACTCAACACCCTATAATTTTGATGAAACTTCCTAATCCAATCGTTAAAATAAGGTAGAAAAAGCTTCTCATGCTTAATAAGTGATTTTGCTTGAGTGAAGACTGAAGAGTACATTTTAATTAAGATCATGACAAAGGAGTTCAATAAACACCACCACCAACATCAAGGTATATAGAGGGGTTGATGTGCTTGATTAAATGCCAAACCCATACCCTCGTACATGATAGAATTTGGTGGAAACTTTGCAATTTTGAAATCTTGAAAACTATTTAGTATTAATTCTATTGAATTCAGAATGGGATCTAAAATTCTACTTTGTGCATATGAACTCCGATGAGGTTGGAACCACTCTCAAACATCTTGAAACAATTAATGGTATTGTTAAAACTTTAAGTAAAAGGACAGGACTGAAAGACATTGGAAAATACTATTGAGAAACTCAGCGTAGCAGATTTTTTTTTAACAGTCAACTCGGTCGGTTCAGGTTGAGACTCGACCAAGTTGATCGGTTTGGTATCAAACTGACTGAGTCGGACCCGTCACTCGATCCGGTTTGAAGGCCGAGTCGGCTTGGTGGAGGGTCAACTTGACCAACTCAATTGAGTCCGAGTCCGAGTTGATTGATTTTTAAAACAAAGTTATGCTCCTTTGTTGAGTTCCTACTTTCTTCATTTTTTGACGAAACTGTCTTCCTGTGAATAGTGAATGTGTCTTTACCCTCTACTTTGACCCGCCTTTATACTTAAGCTAAAACCCTGATCTATCAAACGTCCAAAACCTTAATCTCTCGAGGAGATCAAAAGTCGAGAATAATCTAAATCACTAATGCTTTAAAATGCACTTTATTAGACTCAACAACAAAATGTAAGACTTTCACTTTATTAATAAAGTGAATTACAAAATAGATTTGACTTGAATGACTTCACGCATGTTTGAGACTAATCTTGTGTAGAAGTTCTTGTTCGAGCTACAAACATCAACACTCCCTCTTAGCGAGGAAGGAATTCTGTACCAGTCCAAGTTTGTCTATGGATGCTTCAAACTTCCCTTTTGCTAAGGGCTTGGTTAGAATATTTGCAACCTACTGATTTGTGGGTACATATTGGAGCTTCATTGCTTTCTTCTGAATCTTGTCTTGAATGAAGTGATACCCGATCTCATTGTGCTTGAATCTGTCATGAAAAACTAGATTTCAGAGTTTGATACAACTATGATTATCATCATAAATTACTGTGGGATCCAACTCTTGATCAAATAAACTTGTACACGGTTACAAGAATAATGGGTGTGGTTGAAATCAGCTGAAGAATTCAATGTGGATTCGACACTCATCCCAAAAATAGGAATTAAGGAATTAGAAGCCTAACTGCTTTTTTTGTATCAAGCTTCTAATGGTTGTTATCATGGTTGTTTCTATACATTGTAGGGATTATAAAGATTATCAATAACACCTTTGGGATTAAGTACATAGTTGATGGAAAAACTAGTAGTTTTTGACAAACGAACCAAATAAGATAGGGATCGCTAGTTAACATGCGATTCCGACCTCAATTTCGATGAGATTTCGGTACAGAATCTTAGTGGGGGGGAGGGACGATTCCGGTATCTCTGAACTTGTGAGCAACTTGCGAAGCTAGATAGATTCATAAGTACTTGTACTCGCTACTATATACTCTACCTATGGCAACACCTTGAGGTGCTTTTTTTGATGGAACTCTTCCTGCATAATACGAGTCTGTACATCCCTGCAACTTCACTTCATCATCTCCAAGATATCTCGGTCCACACTCTATTGTGCCTCTCAAGTATCTGAGCATTTGTTTTGTTGCTACCCAATGCTCTTGCCTCGGCTTCACCATGAATTGGCTTAAGGTGTTCACTGCAAAAATAAATTTGGTCTAGTGTTGACTAATACATCAAAAAGCCTATTTGTTCCTTGTTCAATATGGGATCCATCATATCTGAATTTGAAGCAGTGACCTACTTCATATTAGTGATCATAGGTATGGCCATGGGCCTGCAGTCCTCTGTCTGGAATCTCTTTAGGATCTCAAATGCATACTTACCATGACCAAGAAAAATCTCCCTTGGTTTCTACCAAACCTCCAACCCTAAGAAATAATTCATTATGCTAATGCCCATCTCGAACTCGGCTGCCATTTGCCACATGCTTGATCTTGTAGAGCCATCTAGAAGTCACCACTGGCTTCCCCTTTGATTTAGGCACAATGTCCCAAACATCATTCTTCATGATGGAGGTGTATTCCACCATGGCATTCCTCCAAACCTGCTGGTCGACTGCCTCCTCAAAACTAGAAGGATTTGAATCTATGATGCTGCTCATCAATGCCATGTAGCTTGGAAACTTCTTTGGAGGTTTACTCTCCTTGAATGAGCTCCTAGGAGGCTCAACATGCTCTTGAGCAACCCTCAATGTTTGAGTGAACCATTGAGGTCTCCTGACAGAATTGGTAGGAGGTGGTGGCTCCTCCTCTGCTTTTGAAGGTTGTTGCCTCGAACTAGAAGTCACTGGTGACCTTGGCTCAACCTTCGAAGTTTCTTGCTCCTCATCCTCCATCACTAGTAATGGCTCATGAGATTTCTTGGGTGCAAAGTCTTCTTCAAAATTTACATCACTGCTTACAATTGTCTTTCTCTCCCTTGGAATATAGATCTTGTAAGCCTTTGAATTTCCAATGTATCCAACAAACAAACCCTTCTTGCTGGAGGGCTCTAACTTGGTCCTCTTCTCCACTCATATATGGATGTAAATTGGGCAACCAAAGATGTGGAAATGACTCACCTTTGACTTCACACAAGTGAATGTCTCTTTTGGTGTCTTGTTCCCCAAAACCTTGTGAGGACACTTGTTCTGGATGTAGATTGCTGCATTGCATGCTTTCACCCATAAAAACATTGGCAAATCTTGGTCATGTATCATGGCCTTAGCAGCCCCTATGATGGATTGGTTCTTTCGCTCTACAACCCTGTTTTGTTGTGGGTTCTACGGAACAATGAACTCCCTCTTGATTCCTGCATTCTTGCAGAAATCATCAAAATCATTGGAGGTATACTCACCCCCATTGTCTGATCTCAAAACTTTGATCTTCTTCCTTGTTTGGTTCTCCACAAGAGCTTTAAACTCCTAAAACTTGCTGAAGACTCCATCGTTGGTCTTTAAGAAGTAGATCCATGTTTTGCAAGAGAAGTCATCAATGAAGGAAACATAGTACATGCTTCATGTGATTGATGATGCTGACGTCAGTCCACACACATCCAAATACTAGATCTAGGATCCCCTTAGACTTGTGCTTATTGCTTGGAAAAGTAGCCTTGGCATTCTTGCCAAACACACACCCTCTACACACACCCTGCTGCTCAATGCTGAACTCTGGAAGACCTGTGACTATCTCCCTCAGAAAAGGCAATGCTTGGTGATGCAGGTACCCCATCCTCTTGTGCTATAACTTGCACAAGTTATTTATATTATGAACTAGGGCTCAGACAAGTTCACCTTGTAACTTGTACAAATTGCCTTCCCTAACTCCAATCACTTGAGATGATCCTCGGTTAGACTCGTTCGCTCTTATGAGGACTTGTTGGTTCTTGAACTCTATTGCATAGCCCTTTTCTTCCATGAACACTATTGAAAGTAGATTCTTTCTGAGACTTGGAATAAATAACACATCATCAAAGTCTAAGGAGTTGCTTGACCAAAGTTGGAAAGGAATGTACTAACTCCTACTACTAGATACTTGGCATCATCACCAAGCTCAACATGAACTTTTGAGACATGCTCCTTTAGACTTGAAAATAACTCTCGGGCTGATGTTATATTCCTAGAAGCTCCACTATCCACATACCATGCATTCTTTGGAACCATGTTGAAAGAAAGGCAAGAGACCATCGAGAAATCCTTCTCGAACTTAGAGGTAACTCATTCATCTGAGTTTCAACTGAGGATGCTGCTTCCCTTTGCCCTTCTTGTCTGGACACTGTGATGCATAATGGCCATGCTTATGACATATGAAGCACTTGATTTTACTCAAGTCCTTCCTTGGCTATGAGGCTGACTCCTCACTCTTCACCTTACCCTTGCCGGGTCGATAACCTCTGCCTTCTTTGCCTGACCAATGAAGGCATGGTCATTGTCACATCCCTATCTGCTAGCCTTTGACTCTATTCGAGTCTCCTCTTAGATATAGTCATCCCACGGTCTTTCCCACGAGGGAAAGTTCTCCCAAGCACAAACACCCTGGACAAATGTTTCCCGTTGAGGTGGGAAACCATTTAGTGCCCTGTTTACCAACTCTTTGTCTTCAACCTTCTTCCCTATTGTTGCAAGCTGGTCACAGATTTGCGTGACCTTCATCAGGTAACTTATGACGGTGTTTGATCTAGTCATCTCCACAAATCTAAGCCTGTTGTGCAATATCATCTTTCAATTAATGTTCTTGCTTTGGTAAAGGCTAGCCAGGGCATCAAACATCTCTTTTGTCATCTTCTTCTCGGATATATGAGGGATTAGATGATCCTTTAGAGTATCCATGATCATCTTCTTGGCCCTCACTTCTTTCTTCTTGTGTGCTTCCAAAAGTTGTTGATCTGTCAGCGAAGCTACCACATCCTTGATGATATCCCAAAGGTCATTCTTTTCTAATAGAAGAGTTACCTTGTCTTTCCATGAGAGTAAATTCGAGGCACTGTCCAATCTGTCCTCAAACCTTAAGGCTAGCTAATGCCATCTCTGATCTAAACACAAACTACTACTCTTCTATTCTTCTGAATATGAGTAGCTCTGATACCATGTAAATTTTCTTAACCCTAGGTGAATGCTTCAAATCAACCTTTCATTAATAAATCTAGGCTTACAAGGAAACCTACACAGTTGCACTAATTGACAGTTGTAAGGTACACTCAAAATGGAGCAAAAACAACAAATTTACTGAGGAAAGACTTCTCACAAACTCAAGAAATCAGACTACTGTATGTTGGCTATTATACAACAGGTCCATATTGTTGAATTTTTAGCATTAGCATGATACTTTTAAAATTTGCAGACTAACATAAACAAATGATAAGTGCAGTGAACAACATCAATCTCATCAACACATTGAACACCATAATTTTTCACGGGGAAACCTTTAAAGGACAAAAACCCCAAAAGCATTAGTAATTCATCTCGTAAATGAGATGACTGAAATTCTTCAAAAAGTTCGTCAAACCCCAACAGGTTAAACCACAATATCTGAAGATCAATTTTTCCAAATTACACAAAAATGCCAAAATTGTTTTTTCACAAATTAGGGCTTTACTGCCCTAATTTTTCTCTCTCTTGTTCATTAGCAGGTTGCCCGAAAAACTTTTGTGCCTGCCCGAATCTGCCCTGTCGGTACCTGTCAGCTGCTCGATTTCTTCTCTCTCCTGCCCGTCTATTGTACAGCTGCGCTGCCCAATTTCCTTCTTTTGCCTGGTTGCCCAAAAAATTGCAGCTCTGCTGCTGCCCGAAGGGCAGACAACCCTGACCGGGGCCCCTTAGGGCCTGCCCGTGAGTTGCTCGGAGGGTCTGGACTCTGAACAGACCCGAAAACTCTCACAGGTTGCAGGTTGCTACCTGAGACCCTCATGGGTCTGCCTGAGGGTTCGAGGCAGCAACAACACCCACCCGGGTATGCCCTACGGGTTGCCTGTGGGTTTGTAGCAGGCCCTATCCCTTACGGGCTGCCGCTGCTAGCTGTCCAAGGGCAAAAATGGGAGGGGTCTAGCCCTCAAAGCGCTGCCTGAGAGAAGGTACAGGTGGCTCGTGGAGAAGAGAAGGCTGCCTGTGGAGATCTGGAAAACTGCCCAGTGAAAGGAGAGCTGCCCGGAAGAAGTTTTGCTACTGAGAAGAAGGGTTTGGTAAAAACCCTAGCCAAGAACTAAAAATGAACTTGCAGCTATAAAAACCCTAGCTTAGGGTTTGTCTTCACATGAATGATGATGCCCTAGCTAGACTCATCCATGGTAGGGCACAATCATAAGAACCTTCTTCAATACTGTAAGATCACCTGATTGAGCAGCTGTACCTGTGAGAGCAAGTGTGTGTAATAATGAAATGGAATGATATTCTTTTATATCCTTTGAGTCACTTGTAAGTGGGCCAAAATTAGAAATTTCAAAATAATAATATTTTATTCTTTTCTAATATTGACTTTTTCCTTTAGTGGTGTGATCCGAAAACAAGATCTTTTCTACTCTATGACGTTAACATGAATTGCATAAAGAGCATGAATGAAGCTCACAAATCCATAAGAAGAGAACCAAACATCATAGACAATACGCACATAAAGACAACAAGTTGATAACGGAGTTCGTCCAGGATGGACTACGTCTCCGGGCCTGCTTCTCAATAGGAGGGCCGATCTATAATCTCAGCATAAGGCAAAATACATGGCAATGATACAATCATACCTTGGCGATAATGGTCAGGAAGAGAACCGCTGCCCAAAACACAACAAGATTGCTTCTAGCAACTCCGAAGCTTGAAGACGGTGTAAAACGAGTATAAACACTCGTACCTTCCTCCTGCAGAGCTACGCAATCTCCCTTCTCTCCTTTAGCTCCAAAGTCTCCACTCCAAAGCATGAGTGGCAAATGGAGAATAAGAGGGTTTATATAGCTTGAGTAGACCCCCTTCACATGTTTCTCATGAATTCTTAGTTACAACAAATTTGCCTAATTGGGCATATGGTTGAAAACCTCCAAGTTGGTTAGGCTCTTAAATTATGTAGTTGTGTTCTCCATTTAATATTCCCACCACATAATATTCCAACCATGTAGTTGGTTATAGTTTAAAACTATACCAAGTATAGGTTAAAACCCATTACATGGCATAACGTTTTCGAACCCACTTTAAAAGCTAATAGGTAAATAACTCCCGATTCATATTATTCCATTGCTAATGCATATATTTATACAAAT
>LPNX010989793.1:149764-179869 GCA_001517045.1 Pseudotsuga menziesii | reverse complement strand
AAATAGAACCAGCCTAATATATTAAACATGTGCTCCACTTGTCGGTGGCATCAAATAGTGTATCTTTGTCACGTCCCCACCCTTCTACCGACGAGAGGACGTGACTATAATGATGACAATCTAATCCGGGAAAACTAGCCTCATAAACATGATATAAAATGCATTGGAAATAAAAATATACAGATGCATGAATTACTATCAAACAGCGGAAGCATTTACATTTCATTCAACACATTAACATGTTCATCATATTTATAAATCAAACACAGTTGCAAGGATTTAAACACAAGAATACTTATCTTAGAAGAAGCTTGTCCCGCAACCAACTACGTCACTGCAACATTCCACCCAACCATAGGCCAGTGTGCTCATCAATCTCTCAGCAACACTGCCACCACTGAGCTGGGCATGATTCCACAAGGAGTAAGGGGAAACTAGCAAGCTCACACGTAGACAAGGATACACAACAATACAAAGCCAAGCCAACAGAGTTGGGTTTATCAAGCTATCAAAACCTGGAAACGCTTGCTGCTAAGCTAGTGGGCTCGCTGAAGAGCTAAGCACACCTGCACCAGAGCTAGCCTGACTTCTAAGATATCCACACACACCCAACACAAGGAATCATCCCCTTCTTTGTTGCACAGTCCCTCAGGCCATGACTTCCCTTCTAGTGCTATTCAGGGGGTGTAGAGAAGAAAGCCGTCCCTCTAGCTCTGTCTGTGAGGCTCCTGCACACTCTAGGTTTATCAAGCACTCTCAGGCTCCATTCCAATCCCAAACAGTCTAAAGAGAAACAACCATAGAATACACAACAATTCACAGCTCTGGAATTTGAAGGGAAACACACCACAGAGGCCAAATCAGGTATGGCAATTGGTTAAAATGGCTCAGACTGAGCAACTCAAATTCCAAAGTCGTTTATGGCCCTAATGTGGCCAAAACGACTCACAGTACCCAAAATTCATGGAGAAAACAACAACAATTTTCCCAACCTGCGTAGAATGATGAGAACGGCCCCAACGTGAAGGAAAATCACCATACATACCCAAATCATGAAAGGGAAAATGCAGAACGCCAATATCTGCCTGAGGCCAAGCTTCTCCTACATGAGGAAGACAAAATAAAAACTGCGTGAGAGTGGAATGGGGTTCTTCCCGCCCACGTGAGGAACTGAATGCCTGAGAGAGCTCACGTGAAGGAAAAAATGGTGGTGAAAACATCCAAAACATGAAAGCATGGTAGAATGGCATACGTTTTTGGGTTTTTACTTGCCCAAGGAGTCAAAACGCATTTCCCAAAAACTGATGGCTTCTCCAATTCGAATTTGGGTTGTCATACCTTGCCCATTCCATGCAATATCCAACTCAACCAATTTCTGGTAGTAATAAATGATTGGGTGAGTAAGACAAGAAAGGTAGTTGACAATTTGATGGGTTCTCCCTTTGACAATTTGGATTTTCCCCATTGGCCACAAAGGTTTGAATTCCCCCCCCCCCCTTATCCTTAGGAAATCATGCCCTTTTCATTATGGTTGCACTGACATAGCTGGTTGTGGGTATTTTAATTAAAATGCATATTTACATGGTGTCCAACATTATATCGTGCGTGGCTAGCACAAAGTACTCATCGATTTTAATCACCGAAACATGAAACGATAATCCATGGCAAGGCTTTTTCCTTTAGCTCCTCACCATGATTAATTACAATATATACACCATATACATTTTAATGCAGTTGGGGTCAAAACCAGGGTGTTACAATCTTGCTTACCGTTATCACACAAATTTGCACCAGCAGACCTGCCTAATAATTATATGCCACCTAGCCCTGTCACCGCTAGATGCCTCTTTGTTCAGTCTAGTGTTTTTCTAGTCTAAAGGGAGTATCTCTAAAAGGTGTATGCTTCCATCTAACCAATCAATATGTACAAAGTCCAAGATGATTAGCACACAAAAGACTCCCTAATGTCCATAAGTAGTCAAGAGTGAGGGTAAGTTTCAAATAATAATTTTAAGTGGTCGAGATTAGGTTCTGGAGGTAACTGTAACAACAAAGTAAATGGAAATTATGAAAAGAATGTGCACCTTGAGTGAAAAGAAATTCAAAGCAAGTGCACAATATGTTCTCCACTTAGTTGCACTTAGGTGGATTTCTAGTGAGCAGTCAAATACTTGAACATTGAATTGTTCATTACATGTGCTCAAAAGTTCATCAGGCCAATCAATGGCCCTTTTTTATTTTTTACATGTTCATACCTTGTGGGGAAATTGTAATAAATGACTTAGCATGATAAAATTATGTAAAAGGTTTGGATTTACTAAGACCTAGTCATCAAAAGGAACGACGATCGCTCTGCAACTCTATGATGCAAAAAACCTAATGATTCCCTGTACTGTTCTCTGACTCTGCCCTGACTGTCTGTACCCGCCTCCAGCCTCTGGCCTTGGTTCTTCCGCATGGCTCTCTGCGCTGGGGGGACGGCTGGTCCCTACCTGCCCCCATCTACGAACGCCTGCCCCATGCAACTACAAGATGACGCACCCAGCGTGCAAAACCCTCAGATCTCTAAAACCCAAAGTGTCGATGAGATCGGTCAACCACCACAGGCTCTGCCAACGCAAAGACCTAGGACCAATACCTGCCTAGCCAAATCGATAGAACAACCACACATCAACCTCCCGCCCTCCAAAATCAATGCCCGAATTGAATATATGAAGACGTATGCCCTCATAGGGAAATTCATGGGGATATGGCCAACAAAAAAAGCTTTGCTTAACTAGATTGCGGAAAAATGGAGACCCAAGACGCACTTTGATGTCCAGTTGGGTTCCAAAGGATTCTTTACCGTCATTTTTTCGCTCTTAGAAGACAGAGATCGGGTTTTGGAAGGGGGGCGTACTTCTTCAACTTTGCCGAACTCTTTCTCAGGAATTAGATCGAATGCTTCAACCCAGACACGGAGAACTTTGCATGGGCCCCGGTCTGGGTCAAGCTTTACTCCCTACCACAAGATTACTGGGATGAGGAAACCCTCAAAGAAATAGGCAATGCCCTAAGAGAATTCGTCAAAATCGCAGATCAAACCAAACAGCAAAGGTATACCTCTTACGCCCGCATCTGTGTTTACATGCATATGGCCAATCTCTTCTGGACTCTATCATGCTAGCACATGAAGAAACAAAATGGATCCAGCCGTTGGATTATGAGCACGTGCCCTTTCGATGCAGAAATGTCATGTGCACGGGCATCTGTTTAGAGATTGCCCCCAAAGCAAGATCCACATGGAAAACAAGCAGACCTCCCCAACTGATGAAGAGGGTTTCAAGAAGGTCTCCAATAGAAGGAAACAAGGCAGGAAAAACCCCATCATTAGCAAATCCACGATGCCCTCCACCAGCAATAGCTTTGGGATTCTAGGCACACAACACATGGAAATAGGTAAAGATTCTGAGGAGACCCCTCCTTCGCCTAAACGCCCACATCACGAGAAGAACAAGGGCAAGAAAAAGGAGGATTCCAGTCATACAGATAAGAAAGATGCACCTGCAAGACCTCTATCCCCACAAAATGATGTTCAGGATCAAGAGATCCCTCTCTCCATGAATGATGTGGAAGTCGAAAAGGCCTAGATCTCTTGGGCTTGGAAGAAGAATGCAAGAATAATGCGCTGCATGCGATCACCCCTAAGCAGATCCAATTGCTCACTGATATCCTACAATCACCTAGCACCAGATCCAAATTAGGAGTTGTGATCAGCCAACTTAAAGATTCGAAAAGAAGCATTAAGGAGGCTAAGAAAAAGGGGCAAAAATCAGACATTCAGAGATTAGCTGTTCTGGGCACCAGTCTTGTTGAATCGGGGCAATACTCCCAGCTTACAGAATTCTTCCCCTCAAATCCCACTGTTACCCAATGAAAGTCATTTCCTAGAATATAAGAGGCATCAACAGCCCCAGCAAACACAAAATGCTCAAGAAAAAGATCCAGCAAGACAAACCCACCATCCTTATGTTGCAAGAAACCAAATCCAATTCCACCACTCTAAACTCTTTAATCCCTGGACTTTGGCGAGGTAGTCATTGCATTTTATTCGATTCTATAGGAACCTCAAGAGGTCTCACCATCGCCTGGAACCCTCTAGAAGTAGAACTTGACAACTTTCTAGCGATTTGATGCTCCATCTCTGCAAACTTCCACCCTCTGGGCTCTACCATCCATGGAAGAATCACCAACGTCTATGGACCCCAGCTTCCTGTCCAAAAAACAGCCTTCTTAGGCTTCCTCCACTAGCTAGTAAATGATCAACCTAATTGTATTGATATTTTGGGAGGAAATTTCAATCTTATCACCTCTCTTCAAGATAGAAGAGGTGGTCGTCGCCTTCTCTCTCCAGAGGATAAAAGCTTCAAGGAGTTCATCGACAACAACAATCTGATAGAAATACACACCAACAATGGAATTCACACTTGGAATAACCGAAGAGGGGGCGCAGCTCAGATTGCCAGCAAGCTTGACCACTTCGTCATCACTGAAACTCTCATGCTTAGAAATGAAGAACTCTCCGCCTCTATTCTCCCTGCTGCCGACTCAGATCATTGGCCCATAAGTTTTCGATGGCAATTGGGAGACACTGCAAAAAAAAAGCCCTTTAGATTTGAAAAGTTTTGGCTCTCACATCCGGACTTCTCTGAAATGATCCAGAATTGGTGGTGGAACACCCACCTCATGAGCTCAACTTGTATGTATTGAATGCAGTCCAAGCTCAAACTCCTCAAGGCTCATCTAAAGAACTGGAACAAACACACCTTTGGCAACATCTTCACCAACAAGGCCCTTCTGGAGCAGGAAATGGATCACTTATAGCAACAAATCATCTTGAATGGCAAAACAGAGCAAGACAATCTGCAGGAGCTTCTTCTTCTCTCCAATATTGAGGAGTGCGCTAAACAAGAAGAAGCCCTCTGGATGCAAAAAGCCAGAATCAAATAACTCAGAGAAGGGGAGCACAATACAGCCTTCTTCCATCATTCCAACCTTCAACATCGCATGCATAAATGCATCACCCAACTCAAGAATAATGCAGGTGGACGACTAGAATCCCATCAGGATATAGAAGGGGAACTTGTCTCGTTCTACGACAACCTCCTGGTAGAGGAAAATATAGATCGGGAAGCTTCCCAACATCAGGTAACCTCTCACATTCCCTCCCTAGTTACAGATGAACAAAATGCCATGCTGATGAGACCCATCACCTTACAAGAGGTGGAAATAGCCATCAATCAGATGAAGAAGGACAAAGCCCCAGGTCCGGATGGTTTTACCGTAAATTTCTTTCATGCATGCTGGGATTTGCTAAAATACGAGAAATGGGAGTTGGTTGAAGAATCCCATCACAACCAAAAGATCCTTCCTGCTCTCAACGCCACTTTCCTCACCCTCGTCCCCAAAGAGCCCAATGTCTCCACTCCAGACAAGTTCAGGCCATGTGCCCTCTGCAATGTCCTTAACAAAATCATCACTAAGGTCATTGCCAACCGCCTCAAACCCCTCCTCCCCTCACTTATTTCCCTGGAACAAACTGGCTATGTCAAAGGGCGCCAAATCCTTGATGGTATCATTCTGGCCCATGAAGTCATCCATTCCTTCAAGCTCACAAAAAATCCTGGCATGTTGCTCAAACTCGATCTCTCAAAAGCTTTTGATAAACTAAACTGGAACTTTATTGAAAAAATCCTTCTGGCCTTTGGTTTTGATCATTCCTAAACAAAATGGATTCTCAGCCTCATCACCACTACCTTTTTTTAAGTCCTCATTAATGGCGTCCCCTCAAAGCCTTTTAACCCCTCTCGAGGAATTCGTCAAGGCGACCCACTCTCTCCCTTCATCTTCATCCTAATGTCGGAAGGTCTTGGACGTATGCTCATTGATGCCAAAGCCAAGGGCTCTCTGAAAGGTCTCTCCCTCCATGACAACTCTCCCCTCACCCATTAGCAATTTGTGGATGATAACCTTCTCATGGGTCATCCCTCCGTCCAAGAAGCCCGTTCCCTCAACAACATCCTTTCCACCTTCTCCAAAGCTTCTGGGATGACTATTAACCTCCAGAAATCAAAGATCTTCTTCTTCAACACCCCCTTAGCCACTTAGAGAAATATCACCAAAATCCTCAGGTTCAAAGCTGCCAAACTCCCCTCTAAATACCTTGGAGCACCCCTCACTGACTCAGCCCTCAAGCACTCTTCTTGGAAGGATCTCCTCGCCAAGCTGGAGCTTCGCCTCTCACATTGGAACCTTCACTCTCTAAATCTAGCCAGCCGCCTAGTTCTCATCAAATCGTTTCTACAAGCCATGTCGTTATATCTCTTCTCAGTCTTGGCAGCCCCCAAATGGGTCCTGAAAGCCATTCGCTCGCTCCAGAGAACCTTTCTTTGGAAAGGGAACAAGCAAGGACATCATTGGGCCCTCATCAAATGGGACAATGTGTGCAAAATCAAAGCAGAGGGAGGCCTTGGTTTGAGAGACCCAGTGATCAACAATGAAGTTCTCAGTGCTAAAATCTGGTGGAACTGGGTCACCAAAAACAACAACCCATGGGCTCAGCTATGGAACAAGAAGTATGCGGCAGGCTGGCCCTCCCTACAGTTAATCAGATACTCGCTATATATCAATGACTCTCTCATTTGGAACGCAGCCAATTCCCAAAGACCAATAATTCAAAATCGCTGCTTCTGGGAAATGCATGACGGATCTCTTGCCAACTTCTGCACTGAGTCTTGGAACCGGCTTCCTCCTTTGGAAGATTCATTCCACCTGCACAGGCTACATGACAGCTTCCTGCTCCCACAGCATGAAAAAATAAATACCTCCTAGACAACAAACACTCATCAGGATTTTCGGGAATGAATCACCCATGAACATTGGCATCATCTTCATCAGCAGGCGTATTCTGAGGCACTTTGGGAGCACATTCAGCAACGCTGCTTCCGCACCACACATGGTCCTGACATCCTCAGATAGGGTTACAAACCTCACGGCATGTTTACCATCAAAGAAGCCTACCACATCACCATCAGCTCGCAAGACCAACCCGACTCAGGCTGGTCCAAGATCTGGAAACTCAAAACTTGGCCCAAAGTCACCATTTTTCTCTGGCAGGTACTTCACAGGTGAATCCTCACTTGGGATAACCTCATCAAAAGAGGTTTCACAGGGTCTTCTCAATGCCCTCTATGCAAGGAGCACGAGGAAACCATGGAGCATCTCCTTGACCAATGTTCTCTCTCATCAGTTATGGAACAAAATAGCTTCACTCTGCAAAAGATCTGACAGACACCAGGGAAATATTGCAAACACCATCAAGAACTAGCATGCACATCCTTTTGAAAACCCCATTCTCAATAGACTCTAGCAGCTCATCCCCAGCTTTCTCATTCGGAACATTTGGAAGGAACACAATAGTAAAATCTTTGAGAGTAAAGCCAACTCAATCGAGACTGTTCGGAATCAGGTAAAGCTGAATCTCAAGGAGACCATGATGTTATCCAACTGGACAGATAAAGATCTTCAAGCCAACCCCCGAGAAAAAGACATCCTTAACAACTGTCTTATCCACTCCATTGCCCAACTTGACAATTTGAGGCAATCTCATCCTCATCCTCGCTCTCCTAATTTCTAGTCCCCTCCCCCTCAAGGCTTTTTTAAACTTAACTTTGACAGGGCTTCGAAATGAAATCCCGAATTGGCAGGCTTTGGAGGGGTTTTCAAATCTGACAAAGGACAAATCTTGAGCATCTATTATGGCAAGCTGGGGATGGAAAGCAACAATGCGCCAGAGCTTATGGGATTGTTGCAAGGAATCATTATAGCCCGCAACCAGAGATCCTTCCCTCTCATCGTGGAGGGGGACTCGGAATTAATTTTGAATATGGCATCCAAACTGCAAAATGGGTCTAGCAACAACAAAGTCTCTTTTTGCTAGCGGTTGGATCACGATCTCCAGCAACTCGCAGATCTTGTCTCAGAGTCGATGGCCATCACCTTTCAGCACATCCAATGCGAGGCTAACTCTCTTGAAGATAAAATCGCTAATAAAGGTGTTCTCTCCTCCTCCTTCCTCCAGCTTTATAGCCTGAATGAGATTCCCAACACTAATTTCAGGGACAACTGCATCCAAACGGCAGCCAAAGACTATTCCTCGGATGCAGGTGACAGGCAGGCACACCCATCCCACAGCACTGATGACATGCCCCAGCACGTCACCAGACCCATCACTCCTCCAGCTGGCGATGACGTGGCGACTATGCAGCCCCATGAGCGTTGGAACAACCACGCATCAACCTCCTCCCAGCTCGACAGTCGACAGAATGATGACATCCCCAGGTATGACGCCACCTGCAGGACAGATGACGGCGAACTCGGTTCCTCAGGCAGCCCACGTTCCCTCGATAGTTAAGGGTGGGAAGGTTAGGTACAGGGCATTTATGGTCAACCATTATGCTCCTTGGGTGCAGTGCAACAGGCCTTCTTCCAGGCTCCTTGACCTCCCGAACAAACATTCTTCCATGCCCACTCCTGCTCGGCTCACTCTGTGACTTCGATGTTCTAGCTCGTCTAGACCTTTGCACTCGGAACCAACTTCTGTTCCCAGGCTCTCCAAGTCAATTATGTCGCCACGCCGTCGAGGACCACCCAGGGGAGGGAGAGGTCGTGGAAGGGCCAGTAATCCCAGACCGCCACCCTTCATTCTGTATGCTAGCACTCGGGGCTTAGATGCAGAGGTTCCTGAAGAACTGCGAGCAATGGTTGATGACTGGGAGGATGAGCTGTCGCGCTCCCTCTCAGCAGCAAACCGTACCCCGACCCGCAAGGGAAATTACTGGATCTTCAAAAACCTGATCACCAATTGCGCAGACTACGGACCAAGCTCCAGGAGCCCAGCCTGCTAACCCTTGCCATCCTGAACCTACACCACCTCCTCCTCCTTCCTCACCCCCTGCGCCCCCCACTGCTCTCCATGCCTTCGCCCCTGCTTCTAGCCTTCCCACCGCACCTGCTCTCGGGAGCAACACCCTCAATTCCCCCTCATCTCCTCAGCGTCAATTTGCAAGGAAAAAAGGAAAGCCTGCCAGGAAGTCTTCCCCTTTGCCAATTAAGCAACCCATCACCGCAGTAGGGACAACTCAGACAGCCTCAACAGTAGCGGCTCCACCAGTAGTGCCGATGGAGCAGGTAAGGAAGCCGAGAGCAACAAGGATCAGGGTCTGCAATGAGGCATCGCCTATTGCTGCCCAATTACTGAAGTCCTATACGAGAAGTTGTAATGCCAGGTTCACTGTCTTTCTTTTGCTTCACAGGTTTTTTGGGTTCTTTGCTCTTTAGAGTTGCCTTGACTAAGTTAGTACAGGTTTATATGGAACTCAGACAGTTTAAAATGTCTTGTAACATCTGTTTTCCCCATTGTTGGGAGGATCACTACTTCATTTCCAGCTTGCTTTCTCTGTTTTTTATTTCGTGTTCATGGAACATGTGGAACTGTATTTTTACCTGAATTTTTATTTTCCCTTAATAGAGTACTTCTGAACTTACAAAAAAAAAAGACCTAATCATCAATACTTTAACCTAGGATGTTTTTTCGTTGAGAATTATACGTCGTTTTTTAATTACTTACAATTTTCGAGTTTTTCACCCACTCCTCCAAAGCTAGAGTAAATGTCTTGGTGGTTAGACCTTAGGAGGTTATTAAAACCTATGTGTCAATGTATATTACCATGCTAATCATTGTTTTTGAATCATATGAACATGTACTAAGTCCCCCATAGTTTTTTTTAATTTCCGGAAAATATAATTTTTTTTCGTTTTTCTAGGTTTATTTTTAATAAGTTAATTAAAAATATTCAAAAGTGCATAAAAATGTGGCCTAGGGGCAGAATTTGCCATGGGGGTGCTCATTTTCTAACTCAGAGCACCCACTTAACCCCTAAACCCATTTTCCTAATTTTTCGAGTAATTATTTATCTCTAAAATTAATTATTACTCGAAAATGGTAAAAAAAACCAAAAAAATAGATAAAGTGAAAAATTCAGTAACTAATAAAATAAAAGAAACATGTCTAAAATTAATTTTATGAGTTGACAAAGTAAAGTGGAAACATTCCTAAGGTTTCTAAAACACTTTGGAATGTTTTTCTCGGCAAATAAAGGCAAGTCGATTTTCCTAAATCAAGTGGAGCACGCCTCTCAAGAAAAGGATGCAAATTTGTGAGGATAATAGCAAGTGTTGAGTTATGAATTAGAAGTTGGCATATTTTTTTCCATTTCCATCCCATGCCAACTCAAGCAAAGCGCTCTCTCTTGGGCAAGTGCACCACCCTCTCTTGGTCATATTTTTCTATATAAGCAAGGCATTGCTCTATTATTTAAAATGGAGGATTGAACCTATGCTCTTGTAATACTTAGTTGCTTCTATATTTTGTTGAATAAAGTGAAGACTTTGGAGGTCGATATGGTGCAAATTTTCATGGTTGTGAATGCTTGAGCTTCATGGAGGTGATATTTAGCTAGTTGTACTTCTCTTTATTTCAAGCTTATAGATGTTTATCTAGCTAAGAAGGCTATTACTAGCCCATAGAGTAAACATTTGTAGTTTCAATTTGTTTACTTATGTTTTGCTATTAGAGATCTAAGAGTAGCCAACTGTAGTCAGTTATACTGAAGCTCTCCCAAATTTATTTTATCAAAATATACTAGATTTAATCTCGTTTGTTAAAGGTTGTGTAGCTTTGCAAATCGAAGGCGAAGGAGGATTTTGAGCTTAGTTGCATCTTCTTCCTCTTCACCACTATTCTTTGGATCTAATGTTTTTTGTCCTACAAGCGCTTTCTCTTCTTCACAACATTCAAGCTTGAGCTTGAGGGTTTCTCTCCCATCTCATAAAAATTTAATCTTTCTCTTTGGTTAGTTTTCTTACAAGCTTAGATTTCTTTAAAAGATTATTATATGAAGTTTAGGCTTGTTTACATGTTAGATCTAAAGTGATTTAATAGATATCTTAAGCTTAGATCTAACACTTCCTTTCTAGTACTCTAAGCAATAAATTTTTCCCATTTTATGAAAAGTACTAGATAGTGTATTTTATGTACATGCTTGTACTAATCCACTAATTTGTACATTGTTAGCTTGCTGTTTTTTAGTAGGTTGAAAGAAAAAGAGAGAAACTATGGCCAAATTTCGAAAAATCTAGTTATCCAAAGGCTCCAAAGTGCCCACTCTTTTTCCCTTTCAATCTAAGTCATTGTAAACCTCATTGATCCCACATTTAAAGGATCAAAGGTCTTCTTTCTCCCAAAAACTTATTGTAATAAAATAAATAAAAGAGAAGCAAGTGGGCTTTCCAAGCGCCCACACTCCATTCCCCTTGGGGGATTCATGTCGCCTTCTTAGTGGTTTGCTTTATGCTTAGTTTCTTTTACTTTCAGTTAGTTTAGTTTTCTTTCAAAGTTTCATTTACATTTGCAGAGTAACAAACACTAACCCGACATTTTATTGCCATAGTAATTAGTCTCATAGGTTTCTTTGATTTTTCTTGCAACACAAGTGCCCAACATTTTAATGTCGTAGTAATTAGTCTCATAGGTTTCTTTGATTTTTCTTGCAACACAAGTGCCCAACATTTTAATGTCGTAGTAATTAGTCTCACAGATTTCTTTGATTTTTCTTGCGACACAAGCACACAATCCGTCCTAACGAGTTGTATTCCTTTTGCAAGTAGTTTTAGTTTGTACTTCGCTTTACAAATTGGAACAAACATTTGCTTCTTCCGTGTATGCTCTACCCCTCGCAGCTTTGTATGACTCTTGGGGATATCAAAAGCAGAAGTATGCATTAATTAATTACTCACATTTAATTTAATCAACTCACATTAATAAAATTAATGTCCCATAAACATTACGAAAATCCGGCATAAACGAGTTTGGTGAATAGTGGGCAAATTCTTCAGCGAAAGCGAGAACATCTAGAAAGTAACCGTGGGGTCTCGTTAGGCTACATCCTTGTTGAAGTAGTGTTGAACACCCCCCCACGACTCCATCTAGCCCACATTTTCCTATGCGGATCCACTTTTCCCAAAATCCGGACACATTCCCCGTACCATCTGGTATATCGGGAATCCCCTCTCTCCTTTAATCAATTCATCTTTTAAATAATAAAATTAACCAAGAACACAATTGCAAAACTTTTACTTTACAACAACATTTGCTTTGACTCCACGGTCTTTAATATTTATTATTTGCTTCATTCAGTTAAGTTATATTTTGTCGTGATTATTCTATTTCATATATGTTGTATAGTTGATTTAATTTTGCGATTCTCTTCGTTAATATATTAACCTTCAAACTCCTAAACAACAATTTTTCATCCAAAACAACTAAGTACCTAAAGCCTTAGTAATATTAATAGGGTCTACCCCCCTTGGCTTCGTTAGGAGTTAAGCCTAAATGGAGGAGTCAAGATCAAATGACAGTACTTGACTCGAGACTTGCCCCCAAGGACACACCAAGCAGCTTGAAGATTTCTGCTGCATTAACCCTAGGTGCGTAAGAGGCGACAACACAATAACTACCATAATAGTGTAAACAAGCTAATCAATGGCAACCAAGGACTCAGAGAATGAGGAAAAAGCACAACTGTATCAAATCACATTTACCCAAGAGATTATCTACATCATAATGAGTCAAAGGTGATAGGCTACCATGGATCTCCTTGCTTGCAATGGGGGTATTGGTCTAGGTATGGTGAGTGAAACAATCGGGGAGCGAGGGAGAAGTTTGCAGAAGGATTTTCAAAGAGTGAGACAGAAGAACTTTCGCGGAGGTCGACAGAGCTACACAAGCAAATCGCTAGAGGTCGTATAGCTGACGCAGGGAGGTCGTGCATTGACGCAAGTCGTGATGCAGAGCACCCCATGTGATGTCACTAAGGCTGTACGCGGTCGTACGGGTGATGCAGGTGAGTGTACAACTGACATCAGCGTCCCTACAGCTGACGCAAACGCCATACTGCTAACGCAGAGGCGTGAGGGTGACGTAGGCAGTGACGTAGGGGTCGTGTGATATTTGTGGGGTTTTTCCTCAGCGAGTTTCAGTTGTAAGATTTTTCTAGGTTGGCTAAAATCGATTTTCTGGATTGTATTGTTCTATATCTGCTCAGACTGCTGCACCAGTTTTCCCATCTTGGGCTTTTCCAGTGCCTCTTTCTCTAAGGTTAAATTCACTTTTGAATTCCAAAAAATAGCTCCCTCTTCCCATTCAAGTCTCTCCTCTTTGCATTCTACTAAGTTCTTTAATCGAAACAACTATTTGGCAGCCACATTCCCTGCCCAACACAACACAAGGACAATCATTCCTTCTCTGCTAGAAGGATCAACGTTGTTGTCCCTTAACTCCAACATAATTTACATGGTATTAGAGCTCCTTTGAGAAGATCTGAGAGAAAGCATTAGTATTGGATAAATCGGGCAGGGACATCTATTGAACATACAAACCTAGAGTTTCAGATCTAAGATTTGACAAATACACTTCATTATGGCCATATAGTTGAGAGTCGAAGATTTGACTCAAGGGGCTCAGAACTTACTATATCTGTGCAGTCTATCAATTTCAAAAGCAAGGAGTATATTAAACAAGTACCCCACTACTAAGTTCTTTAATAAGAACAGCTATTTGGAAGCCACATTCCCTGCCCAACACAAGGAGAGTTATTCCTCTCTGCTCAAAAGTCCCTCCCTCCAGTGCTTTTCAATGTGGACATAGAAAGGTCAAAGTTATTGTCCATTAACTCCAACATAATTTTTTTCTTAGCTCTTGACTCTTCACAAGGTTGCAATGGCTTTCTTTTATGGTTGTTGAGTTCCTCACTATTGCATCCTCTTTTTCTAAGGTTAAACTCACTTTTGAATTCCAAAAAATAGCTCCCTCGTCCCATTCAAATTTCTCCTCTTTGCATTCTACCAAGTTCTTTAATCAGAACAGCTATTTGGCAGCCACATTCCCTGGCCAACACAACACAAGGACAATTATTCCTTCTCTGCTAGAAAGGTAAAAGTTGTTGTCCATTAACTCGAACATAACTTTTTTCTTAGTTCTCGACTCTTCACAAGGTTCTAATGGCTTTCTTTCATGGTTGTTCAGTTCCTCAATATTGCAGCCTCTTTCTCTAAAGGTTAAACTCCCTTTCGAATCCAAAAAATAGCTCCCTCTTCCCATTCAAATTTCTCCTCTTTGCATTCTACCAAGTTCTTTAATCAGAACAGCTATTTGGCAGCCACATTCCCTGGCCAACACAACACAAGGACAATTATTCCTTCTCTGCTAGAAAGGTAAAAGTTGTTGTCCATTAACTCGAACATAACTTTTTTCTTAGTTCTCGACTCTTCACAAGGTTCTAATGGCTTTCTTTCATGGTTGTTTAGTTCCTCAGTATTGCAGCCTCTTTCTCTAAAGGTTAAACTCCCTTTCGAATCCAAAAAATAGCTCCCTCTTCCCATTCAAATTTCTCCTCTTTGCATTCTACTAAGTTCTTTAATCAGAACAGCTGTTTCGCAGCCACATTCCCTGCCCAGCCCAACACAACACAAGGAGAACTATCCCTTCTCTACTCAAAAGTCCCTCCCTCCAGTGCTTTTCAAGGTGGACATCAAAAGGTCAAAGTTGTTGTCCATTAACTCCAACATAATTTTTTTCTTAGTTCTTGACTCTTCACAAGGTTCTAATGGATTTCTTTCATGGTGTTCAGTTCCTTAGTATTACAACCTCTTTTTCTAAGGTTAAACTCACTTTTGAATTCCAAAATATAGCTCCCTCTTCCCATTCAAATTTCAAGTGGACATCGAAAGGTCAAAGTTGTTGTCCATGAACTCCAACATAATTTTTTTCTTAGTTCTTGACTTTTCACAAGGTTCTAATGGATTTCTTTCATGGTGTTCAATTCCTTAGTATTACAGCTTCTTTTTCTATGGTTAAACTCACCTTTGAATTCCAAAAAATAGCTCCCTCTTCCCATTCAAATTTCTCCTGTTTGCAGTAACGAAGGATATCAAGAAGAGACCTAATCCAACTCTGACTAGATCTAAGAATTTTTTATATCCAACCCTAGTCTCCAGTTAAACTATAGGATATGTTTAATATCAACACTTGAAAGTGAATATTAATGTAATGGTAAGGTGGGTAGGAAAAGAAACATAGATAGTTAGGCATATCAACATTTTCTTAGACCCCCTCACCTTTACCCTCTTGTGGAATCATAGCTCTTTTAGGTGCTCAGGCCCAGTTAGTCTTGGTTCTTTTATTAACTGCAAAATATCAATGTTTACAAATATTAAATATCACCATGGTATATCTACTTCCTGCTGTAATAAAGCATAGCAAAAGAAAATATCTATGCAAAGCATCCAAACAAATATAAGCTCCAGTTCAGAACATTCCAAAGGTTAAAACCAGGTCATTACAAGATGGCAATCTTTATGACATGTTGCAATACAATGACAACACAATGATAGTGCAGGAAGCAAAGAAAATGCTTTTACCCACTTCTACATTCACTCAAGCTTACCTACTTACATTTTAATAAATAGAGATGATGTATCTCTAGATTATGATTTATCTATAGACTAAGCTATAATGGAGCATTCAAAACTCCTTATGAATTGGGCCAACGGCAAGTGTCAAATTGAGAATTTTGTGCTAATTCCAATTAAGAACAGAGTTATTGAGGTAAAGAAGAATTTTCTGAAACCACGTCCTCACAGATTAATATAGAATTCAACTCTGAAGCCAACAGCTTATCTAAAGAAGCCTTTACTTTGCAGTTTGCAATAACTTTTTCCGAGCAGGAATACATGGGTAGTGAACTCCATCCATAGAAAAAAGAAAAGTTCAATATACAAATGGTCATTCTATTGATCTGCTCTATACATTTAAAAAATAGAAAGGTATCTATTGTTGTTAAGGCCTGAAAGGGGATTTTTGTTTCTATTTTTTTCTGGTTATTCAATGCACAAAAGAGGCCTTAAACGACCCAGTAAGACTGTGATAACCAGACGTAGCATCAGTTGAAAAACCATTTTGAAGTGCCCTTTAAGATGAAAGGTATATAGTCTTTTAGGCACAAAAAGTGTCATAAAGACAGAAAAATGTATCTTCTATCTTCATATCTAACATGGAAAAACATCCTATAATGGAACATAATGTTTTATTCACAGATAAATGGACAGTCTAAGGTAGTCAATCAGACATTGGTTGGGTTAAAATCATACCGTAAATATTGTATTGTTATAATTGGATGGTACTTGGTACATACATCGACACACGTGTCCACATTTTAAACCTTTTTGCAACTTTTTCCTTAGACACCATTTACATATTGCACCACTCTTTTGCCAATGACATCAAATAAGGCAAAGGATAGAGTGCAAGGAAGAAAGTCACAATTCTATGGGAATTCTGGGGAAAGCAAGGAAAAGGTTGGCGCCTTCCTTTCAAGATAGTATGGTTGTAGCTCATGCATAGAATCGGGCAGTCAGTTCACCCGATAAAAGACCATGTCATGGGTGGCTGTCCAAGATATAAAATTAATGCAAATAGGCAGGGTAAGAATAAATGCCCAAAATAAGTGTTCTCATTACCGGGGTCTCGAACACGAAATTGGCATTAGTAACTTGATGATTGACAGCGCCGTCCCTTCAATAAAGCAATGCCGGTTCGTCTGTCCGGTCAATTCTCAAAACCTTATCAGGTGCTTGTTTTCTATATTCAACCCATGTTTGGGGGGTATTTTTTTGGGTGGGGATAACTGTAGGCCTGTGGTTACCTGAGGAAACTCCGATTTGATCCCCCGGCTGGGAGGCACTAAGATTCTATGGAAATTCTTGGGCAATTTCTACTTCTATATATCCATTCCAGAATCTATATATACCTTATATATACCAAAAATATCATTAAACGAGATTATTCAACTATTTGTGAAGTTCTCGCATAAAAAAATGGGATGATCTACCAGGTAGCATGCCTTAACCTAATTAAAGAAAGGAGATCGAAATATCATCTAGAACTAATTATACTTTAAAGTTTAAACATAGTTTCCACTTCCATTTATCCATTCTAGAGTCCATATATAACTCACATATACCAAAAATATCATTAAACAAGATTTTGTGGACTATTAATTCTAGCAAAAAGAAAGGGAAGGTCCTCAAGTAGTAGCCTGCCTAGAATATATATTGTTTACTTTGTGTGTTCATAGTATGAACAAATAAAAGACACAGTGTGGAAGAGTACAGAGCTTACCTTGTATTGTCTTAAGAACAGATCTTAAGTAAAATAAGCTAATGAAAGATTAGTTTCTACTTCCATTTATCCATTCTAGAATCCATATATAACTCACATATACCAAAAATATTATCAAACAAGATGACAAGATTTTGTAAACTATTTGGGAAACTCTAGCAAAACAGAATGGGAAGGTCCTCAAGTAGTAGCCTGCCTAGAATATATATTGTTTACTTTGTGTGTTCATAGTATGAACAAATAAAAGACACAGTATGTGGAAGAGTATAGAGCTTACCTTGTATTGTCTTAACAACAAGTCTTAGGTAAAATAAGCTAATGAAAAATCTGTACGGCACAAAGCTTTTCTGTAGAACCTTAAAACTATCCTTCAATTTGTAAAAACGTACACCTGAAACAAAATACTGCCATGAGGATTGGACTTTAACAAAATATGCTTATCATGTGCATTGTATTGACACAGAGATTTTTTTTCTACAACCATCTGTTCAACCCACCCTACAAATTTCAAGAATTAAAACATACTTAGAATGAAATAAGATACTGTGAAGAAAAAAGTATTGAAGCTTTATCAAGATTAAACCTGGGAGTTTATGCCCTTGCTGAGCATTAAATATATGTACAGTACGGGGATTTTTCTCTACAGCCTTACGGTTAAACCTACCCTGAAATTTGACAAATACTAAAGTAAACATAAACTCAAATGAAGTGCTATGAAGAAAGAAGTATTAAACCATTCTCAGGAACAACCTGCAAGATCACGCCATTCATGAGGGCGAAATGTTTGTACAGGGCTTTCCTCTACATCCTTAAATCCAACTTTGAGTTTCTTTAAGTGTACAATTGAAACAAAATACAGTGAGGAATGGAATTGGACAATATAAACTAATTATTTGTATTGTACAACCATTTTCTCTACCATGTAATGCTGGTTCAACCCTGCAATTTTTCAAAAACTAAGCAAACTTAAAATAAGCTAATATTCTGTATTGTGCAAATGTGTTCTCTTCAATGTAATGTTAGACCATCTCTACAATTTATCAAGAACTGAAGCAAACTTAAAATGAAGTTAGATACTTTGAAGAAATAAACATTAAATTTACCATTCTCAGGGACACCATAGCTGAGCATGAAACAACAATTAGCGTAGCAGAAGGGTACCCATTTTGTCTTCTGCCGAGTGTGAATGTATGCATAGCCAATTCCTTGGGATAAATCCCCATACTGCCATTCCCCATATTTCTCGGTATTCTAATCATCCAAAAAAGAAAAGAAAAGAAAATCATCCAAAAAAAAAGAAGAAAAGGCCGACCTGACAAACAATGGAAACATCAAGCACCGAAGAAAAGAAAACAGAGGAAAAACAAAAGACGGGCATGCATGGCCATGCAGAAAAAACAAATAACACAAGCAAATAACAGAGAGAGACAGGGTGACAGGTTGTTGAAACTTGCGTTTCACTCTTCCATTTTTTCTGTCCCAATTGACATATATATAGGTCAGAGGGACTCTATTCTTCTCCGCATTTTATCTAATTTCTGTCCATGCTTTTCTTAGCTTTTCTTAGCAGTGTGCAAACAATGGAAACATCAAGCACCGAAGAAAAGAAAACAGAGGAAAAACAAAAGACGGGCATGCATGGCCATGCAGAAAAAACAAATAACACAAGCAAATAACAGAGAGAGACAGGGTGACAGGTTGTTGAAACTTGCGCTTCATTCTTCCATTTTTTCTGTCCCAATTGACATATATATAGGTCAGAGGGACTCTAATCTTCTCCGCATTTTATCTAATTTCTGTCCATGCTTTTCTTAGCTTTTCTTGTTAGATTTTCTTAGCATACTTGCTTTTCTTAGCAGTATGCTTTAGTAGAGTAGAGACAGAGAACTCCGTGAAGCCCACGGAAACAACATTTGAGGTTTCCCCTCGCCACATGCAAAGGTGAAAGAAAGGGAGTGACAAGTTCAATTAACGGTGACAGGTGTAGGTAAAATTTAAAATAAAAATAATGTATTTATATGCCATAAAAATAAGATAATGTGAACCCTCTTCTGGCTGGAACTTTGCACAAAAAAACACAATTGGACGCCATGTATCTGGCACATGTTTGAACTTTGAAACTACATTTGGTTTTATTTCTTGATATTGGGACTAATGACAAATTGTTCACACCGGTCCCTCTGATAAGCTCTGTTTATATGATAATATGTTTAATTAACTAGGCACTTAGTTGCTCCTATATCTCTGGATGAACCTGTCAAATTGTATCAAAATGTTGAACCAGTTACATCAATTGAAATTGTCACCTTTGCATATTTTGTACTATTGATATGAATGAACTTTGAAATAAGTAATAAGTAATAACTCTAGACACAAAGAAGTTGCCATTTTTCATTTTGATGGATGTGTACTATTGAGTGTAATTCAAAGGAGGATAGCTACCATTATTTAGGAGATTGTGGGCTTTAGTGTGTTCTGCATTTTGTTCTTCTTAATCTTGTAATAATCCATGTAGAGATATATGAGCTTCAATCGTTTTACCTTATTTCTTGTTAAATATTTGAAATAGATAAACAATTGCAATGGTTTCTACAATGACAACTTTGTACCTAGCAAGCCTTCTAACCCATCAATGTGGATGGAAGCATGGAGTGGCTAGTACTAGGATTATTTTGCAGTTACTTTCAATTGATGGAATAACAGCTTACATTAGCTCAAGCCTAAATATATTTCGGACTTCAAATGTTGTTCAACAGAAATAAGAAGTTGAAGGCAATATTAGTAATGCCTCTTTTTGATAAATTGATATTTTGAAGATTCTAAGCTCTGCAAAAAAAAAAAATTATTATGACAAATTGAAAAAAAATGAAGATTCACAGCAATGTTTATAGCTAGTGGTAAATGTAATTAGAATTTTAAGTAATCCGAAATAGGCTTATGTGACGAAATCTTTGTTGTGCTGAACAAATTTAGTGTTTCTTGATCTATGTCAAAATTTGATAGCCATATTTAAAAGATTTTTCATATGCATTCTGTATTGCAAAATCTAACATTCAGTTTGAAAAGGCTTTTGATATATTTTTGAACAATGCTATTATATACTTTTGAGTCTTGACCAATGCTATGATATATTTTTGTAAATCAACCTATGAAATGCAAGTATAAAACTGTGTTTCTTTGTCAAACCCCTTAAAACAAAGAACTTATATTGTGCTACCATTTTCCTAGAGGCTAAATTCATCATTTGATTAGGACCATCATTAACTAATGTGTTAAAAGTTCTCAATCAAGAAAGCTCTTATTAGAAAAACAGGAGCTTAGATATTCGGCCTCCTATACTAGATCCTGTAATTTCCAACTATTCCCACATGTGGCCCAAAAAAGAAAATGATTTTTTAGATTTGCCCTACTGCGGCAACTTGCAATAAACCATTTTTTCCCAATATAGCAACTTTGTATCGAACACTTGCTTCTAGGCTTTTCACAACTGACATATCCATCAAAAGAGGAGGATGTCCTATCTATCTCTCAAAATGCATGCAGCCTTACTATCTATCTCTCAAAATGCATACAGCCTTTAGACGGCTTGCCCATAATTTTCTTGAATTTTTCAAAAACATATAATTTTCTTGAATTTGTCAAAAACATAATTTGTTGAATTTGTCAAATACAAATTTGTCGAAAACATAATTTACATAATGTTTTATTTTCTTTTTCTTGCTTTTGGTCAAGCTGGAAACATAATTTCTTTCCTATCTTCATGCTCTTAAAAAACAAATTCTGATTTACATATAAGTCTTACTTCATCTTCTTATATCCACTCATAAGCACCATTTACATAACCTCATGCTCTGCTATTTATTTTCTTCTCCACTGCAAAAAAAACACACCCGCAGGGACATTGCCACCTCCTGGCTCTTGTTATTACATAATTATTTTCTCTTAGTTTACTTTGAAAATATACTTATCCCTGAAAACGAGGCTGATGACGATTCCGGAAACCCTAGTTGTAATGGTCGTCGCCCATCTCTCTATGTTCTCGTAGCAAGGGCGTAGGGTAGATAGGAAGGCGCAGGGAGGGTATTCTAGTCGATCCAAGACCCTGGTTATTCAGGCTAGGACGACCTTAGAAGCTTAGAGACAGCGAAAACTAAAAAGGAAAATCTACTGCAAGCACTGGGCAGTGCAGTCGAATCCATCCGTCCAGACTATTGGGTCCTTAGATCGCGTAGAAGTTGGAAAGTCGTCTGTTTGGAATCGAAGGAGGACTGGTTTCCCCAAATATCACTCTCAATCGCTTCTCCAGAATCGTTATCATGAGGTACTGAATCATACATGCTTGTTTTTTGCCCTTTTTTCTTTCTCTGAGGTGGTGGTGCCTTGGGTTATTACCTCCTCTGAATATGGAGGCAGGGAAGATGTAGATAGTTATCAGATTTTTATAAAATAGCCCACTGAGAAGTCGATCTTGCTGTGGGTTCAGGATTCAGATTCAGTGGAGACTCTAAAAAGCATTCTTGAGCAAAGAGAGGGTCTCCCTAGAACCTTTTTTTTCTCTACATGAAGGTAAAGTGTTGCAAGAAGATACTAGGTTGATAGATTGTCAGATCTACAAGAACTCAACTATTTCGTTGATGCATCGTTTGCAGGGGGGAGAAGAAGGAAAAAGAGGACCCTATTGTTCTACGTCTTATAAGGAAGCAGCTCATCCAAAGGGGCCACAGACAGCGGCCTCACCTTCTTCTTAGCCCAGTCCATATTTAGTGGAAAAGATGGAATCTACACCAACCCTGGAGATCAAGAACTCACAGGTAAAACAACTTTTTACTACACTACAATCTGTAGCTATCATTTGTCGTTTTAATGGGTTTTGGACTAGATCCTTTGAACTCCATCAATGGATTCACACAAACTGGACAAACAAATTTCAAATCCTATTATGTTCCAAAGGTTTTTTTTTTGTTCAGTTTGAATCACATGAAGATTATCATAATATTTTTACGCAGGGTCCTTGGTTTTGGGGGAGAGATAGGCTCTTCATAACACCTTGGTTTCCTTATTTTGATGCAAATTCCATGGTGGTAACCAAGATTTCGGTATGGGTGAGGTTATCGAATCTGCCCTTACCATTCTGGCATCATATTGTACTGGAAGACATTGGCAATCCTCTTGGGAGTTTTATCAAAAGTGATAGCGAAAAGAATGAACATGGTTTATTTACTTATGCAAGAATTTGTGTGGAGATAGACCTCATCAAAGGTCTCCCTGATAGATTACAGCTAAAACATGAATCTTTCAATTGGATTCAGAGTTTGGACTATGAAAATACTGCTTTTAGGTGTAGATTTTGTCCTTTGACAGATCATCTACAAGACTCATGCCCTCTCTCTAAAAAGCTTCCAAAGAAGAAAAAGGGGTCGACTACAAACCGAAGGAAAAAATAGCAGATAGACTATGTTCCACCTTTGGATGAGGACAAAGAGAGTGAGGATGAAGAAAAACAGGATTTACAAAAAATGAGGAAAATATGAAGAAATTTGAGCCAGTGGATGCACAGACTTTAGGTCAAAAGAACTCTGATGAGGAAACTCAAACAAATGTTGTGAATCCTATGGTGCTTCTTTAAGTGGACTAAAGCGTGCACACGAATCAAGAAATTCAAACTCTGATAAGGAACAAGTTTTAGTTCAACAATCAGAGGAAGGGGCTAGCAAACATTTGATTGTAGCTGGGCCACTGCAGGGAGGATGAACAGAAGTGAAAACAAAGAAGAAGGGAAAAAAGGGGAAATTAGAGGATTTTTTTAATCCTTGATTGCTCTGTACAGTGATGTAATATATGGAACTTTTGTTTTGTTCGCAGACCTTTGGTTTGATTTTTTGTACTATGTGCCTTGTCACGTAGCAGTTTACTCGTAATGCTTTTGCATCTACAAAATGTAATTTTGTTTGCTTCATGCTGAAATAAAATTACGCTTTTTTTCCAAGGAAAAACGAAAATATACATATCCCTGACTCTTGTTATTACATAATTATTTTCTCTTAGTTTACTTTGAAAATATACTTATCCTTGGTTTATTGAAATAAGCATAGGGAGCATTACACATCTAAACGGTCCATAACCATATACATATAGTCATACTACATTGTGGTCTTGGAAGTATGCTAACAAAATCCATAACAATAATCTCTCACATCTATGAAGGAACGGGAAAAGGGGCATATAAATCTGATTATGTATGCACAACTTCTCAAAGTGGTATTCTACAATCTTACTAAACTGCATCTCAATAGTATAGGCATCTCTGAACTCACCATGAAAAATACATTCATTTCAATTGAGTAATAAGAATCAACAAGAAGTATCAATTTTGATTTTTTTGTATTATTTGTTTTACATAACCACATTAAACTATTAAACTAATGGACATATGACTTTCATTTCAAATTTCTAATATGTTGAAATTTTATCAAGTTTAATCCACCTTAATGTTATAATATTTCTAAAATACATGTTAGTATTATATGCCTCCTTGAAATTGTCATCAACAAATACATTAGTTTTGATTTTGGAATAAGAACATCAACATTTTTTCACATTCCTTTGTACATGATAACCACATTGGAGCTTGAGATAAGACATCCATTTCAAATTTTACGTTGTTGGAGTTTAGAACATCAACATTTTTTCACATTCTTTTGTACATGATAACCACATTGGAGCTTGAGATAAGACATCCATTTCAAATTTTTACGTTGTTGGAGTTTAGATTGGGGACAAAAGAATTGTGTGGGCTTATAGTTTGAATAATTGTTCGATTCCTTACCTTACAAGTAATGGCTCTCAAGCTTAACCACTAGCATATTGGCAATAAGTGCCTTGTCATTTATTAGATATTTTAGTGTTACTAAAAAAATTGTTTATGAATGATAAATGACTAGTTGAACTTGCAACCACAATTCCTAGGCCATGTCTTGAAGCATCAACTTCGATTTTAAATGTTGACACACCAAGATTTGAATTTATTATTGACACTCAATTGTCATGATTCTGTTTATTAAATGGTCTTTTATGCTTTTCAAAACCCAAATGAAATTACTCAAGGGTGATTAAGTTGCCATAGAATGACCGAAAATGCCCTTTTAAAACGTTGGGGGAAATATCATTCAAGATGAACAACCTTGTACCCAGTAAGGCCAGAAGGGTTAAAGGACAGGTTCAAGGCCAACCCTCCTTCGATCAAGGGTTAATGAAGGTCATGTTTAACACTATTGGGAAAGGCTAAACTATCTATTTATAAAGTGGCTATAGCTTTGGGGCTTATAGACTATTTTCAAAGGATCTTTAGGGAACATCTCCACAACCTTTTGTAGATAGTTAGCTAGAACCATAAGTTGTCTTGAATCTCAACATAGTGAGAATCTATGGGGTTATCAAGTCCAATGGGGCCTTAACTTTATTAGGGTCAATCTATATATCATCATTCCTAAATAGGAAGCCCATGTACAGATAATTCACGACGAACTCACATTACTTCAAATCAACTTGAATTTTGTGCTTCTTCTTTGTCTCTAGCATTGTTTCTGTATTTTGCAAATGTTCCCATGTGTTTTATTGAATGTAAAATATCATCAAGATAAAGAATGATGAATGAATACATTTATGGACACAATAATCTTGTAATAGCATTGCATAACTAGAATGGCATCACCAACCCTTATAAATGTGGTCCTCCAAATGTCTTTATCTTGGATCCACAATTGATGATATCCAAAATTTAGATCTACCTTTGCATGCATGAATGTTTGATGTCTACCCACTGTATTCTTCTTGTGACACATAGCACTAGAGAATGACATCATCTAGATGTGCATAAAATTGACGCATGGTGAAGTAACATCTACAACTAACCTTAATGCTTCAACGTAGTTTGAATTTTGTTTTTGTAGATCTTTGTGGATTCATTGCAATCTCACCTCCTAGGATTTTATGTGTGGACTCTTGGACCCTATGCACACCAAGAACTAAATAAGAACAATGATAACATATTAGGCAACATATCCACACATTTTTTGCGTAGAAGACTTGAATTAGAGTTTAATAAATATATTAAACAACTAAAGACTCACATAGCACATTCTAGTTATGTGTAAATGCAGGCATGTACAATCTCATTAGAGCTTAATAAATATATTAAACAACTAAAGACTCACATAGCACATTCTAGTTATGTGTAAATGCAGGCATGCACAATCTCATTCACATCTTTAAATCTTATTGTATCAACAAATTGAGTGGTAGCATATTCATTTAATTGCCCATGTTTATAAATTCTTCAAGTCAAGTATATGGAATAATAACAAGTTCATCCCCTCCAATGTGTGGCCAGTATTAGATCTTTAGTTGAAAAATATCTCATATCTTCTACATCTTTAGTCTTCAACTCCACAATGTCATCCGGCCACTTGCCCATTTATGAAATACTTATACAAATTTTAAGTGGTTGGAGATCAACACATGACATTAGGTTTTTACAAAGATTTGTTAGTGGTCTCTAATATTCAATGTTGCATATGCAATGTTTTTAAATACAACATGTCCTCTCCCTGAGGCATGGTGGTAGCTACATCTCTGGCTATCAAGGGGAGTAGTGATTTCGAAAACTAATTTAAGAGAAGTTTGTCTTTAATTTTATTTAGTTGAAGGCCTAGTGAGTGTTAGCTTTAATTAACCTTAAGGTGTATTGTATCATTCACATATCTGGCTATCAAGGGGAGTAGTGATTTTGAAAACCAATTTAAAAGAAGTTTGTCTTTGATTTTATTTAGTTGAAGTCCTAGTGAGCGTTAGCTTGAATTAACCCTAAGGTGTATTGTATCATTCACGATGCTATTATAGGGTCATCACAAATGAAATGTCACAACATGCTTAACTAGATCTTCACTAACTTGCCTCTCAAATTTGGGGATATCCAAGAGTAGCTTGGTTGGCATGGGTGGCCAAGTAGAGTCGTGTAAGATTGGGTCATTGGTGAGCTTTGTCAAACCAGGTAGATGAATACTAGCCGTATATGGAATGTTTTTTGAATGCAGTTACTGATGATTGGAACATGGAACGAACCAGAAGGAGTAATGTTCAATGCATAGATGATAGTAGAAGGTGACCCTAATAAGGATGAGCCTAATATAGTTGAAGTTGGATTGAGTTATGCGGGTGAATTAACATGCCTCGTCAGAGATATTGACAATGAAGGAACCCCTCATAGCAAAGGAGGGAAGTTGTGAAGCCTAAGAGAATGTCTAGTTGCCTGGGAATCTGCTATGGATATCTCACAAGGATACAAGGTCAGAGGTCAATGAATCAATGCTTTGGTGAAATAAGTGAGGTGCTCAAAGAAAATGTGTCCAGTGATAAGAAATGTGTAGGTGTTGTTACAATGGTGTATAAGTGTGTGTGTGTGTGTAAGCAATGGTCTACAAGTGTATTGTGTGTAAAGTACACTATAGTTTTCGAGTACTTCAATAAACTATTGATTTAGGGTGCACGTATGCATGTTTTGTTATGTAAAAATAAACCTGTCCTATGACTCTAATGGACCTCCAAAATCTCTCGACGATAGGTGATGAAGTTCCTTGAAGAAGACTAGTGAACGATAGGTGATGAAGTTCCTTGAAGATGACCAGTGAAGGTAAGATAGAGTCACTTGTATTGAAGGGCCCTGGGGGCAATTTCCAGTAGTCGACAACTATCTACCTAAGGTGTTATTGAATTCGATGAAAGCCACCTATCAGTAATCCTGAGTTTTTGCAATTAATATACCTTTCTCAAGTGCAGATACCATGGGAATTACCTTATCCCTCAGGTCTTTGGCTACCCACTGCCTCCTTTAATAGGATTTTTCTTTGACGTTCGCACATGGGATCTGAGGGAGTTATCATAGTTATCAACTCTAGTTGAATTGTGTATATCTATTCATCAAATACAAGTTGACTTTTTTGTTGATTTTTAACCAAACATTGTTGTTGCAAACACGGGTATGAAAGAATTTGACTATTGTAATCCTTCATTTCGTTTAAATGATGCCTCTCTTACAAAGATTCTACGCAATTGTAGAATCCTCGAGAAATTTTCCATGCGTGCTAAGGGATTGGTAGAGTCAACTCTGCTGGGTATAATGGAATGCAAGGCTCTTAAATCCATTGAGCTTCATTCCTTCACTAGCGCTAGCCAAGGTTTGGCTATGCTTGGTTTATGCAGGACATGATTGAAGGAGTTCTCTTTAACACTTGCAAATGGGGTCACATATTTGGATTTGGAATGTTTGATGTATTCCAACAACTATGTTGAAAGAACCAGTCTCAGTGTTAAGTTTTCCTAATTGCTTAGATGATATTCTAAAACAATTTACAATAGTAGGATCACTTAGAGAACAACAAGCAAAATAACACAAAGATTCTCCTCATGGAAACCATAAGGGAGAAAACCCTGCAAAAACTCCTTAGTGTAGAACTCGCTTGGAACAGTGTAAAACCCCATGACAACTTCTCCTCTTTCTTTCTAGTGCACTTGTCTTCTCTCTCTTGCAAAATTGCTTGAATGAAGTGTGTGTAAATGAAGGGGGTGCCTCCCTATTTATATTTGACTGTTGACTTGACCTAAACCTAGCAAGGCCGACTTTTCTAACTAGCAAGGCTGACTTGCCCAAGAAGACACCAAAATAATATTTATTATAATGACACATGGGTACTATTGACTCGACTTACATCCGAAGGTTTAGATTGATTCTTTCAATGAATCTTACATGACCAATCACATCATATACATCTCCCAAAGGAGGAATACAATCAGTACAACTGGAATATCTTCAGAAGTTACAATACTTTAACACTCGAGGTGTGCTCATGACCAACTTCAAAGGGGTTCTATGCAATCAGTCTCTACTCTAATTTTCAATATTTTGATATGGGTGTGACAGTAATGGATTATCAAGATCCTATACAATTGTGGGGAATTGAGCATCTAAATGTAGACCATTGTGATTTTGTTATTGATGAGGGACTTTACTTTCTTGGTACCAGCTTCATCAAGTTGTCTAATCTAAACTCAAGTGCAACAAGAATAACAAATGAATGCTTATCCCTTCTTGTCGCTTGCAATATTCTACGTCCATTAGATATTTATGTTTGCACAGAGGTCCAAGGTCAGGTTTAATTACAATTGCTTTATAGTGTAATTAGACATAAGCTAGGAATTCGACAACACAAAAGTATTAGAGAAAACGTTAGATCGATGTACTGTAGGAATGGTATAGTATAATAACATTTTCATGGCAAAGGCTAATTTTACAAGAATTCATGTGAGCATTAAGTGTCCACTTGATAATGTTTTTACTATTTCATTCTCAATTTGTATAGGTAATGTGAGAATGTAAGAACATTCATCAATGATAGTAATTTGCATATATTGGATACATAATATTTGACTCCAAGACTAAAGACATGGTAAAACATTATACATGAAAGACCAAATTGGATAAATCACCAAGTAATTGGCTTACTTTCTAATGGATTGCTCATACATGGTAAGAAATGATCCCTGGAAGACCAAATTGGATAAATCATCAAGTGATTGGCTTACTTTCTAATGGATTTCTCAAATGAGCACATGCAAGAGATCAATAGTGCCTCTTCCATTCCACCACATAACTATATAACACCACCCTACTCCATTGATTGAATGGTTGTGTGTAAGGTATATTGTGAAAGTACAATAAAAACAACCATGATTGAGTACCAAACCCTAGCCTTGGTTGTTGAAAGGAGTTGTCAAAGGCAACAACTAATTAAATAGGGAGCCAAAATAAACATGCAAATTTGGTATTAATGGAACAAATTGAATATTTATAGAGGAGGTTGAGAGATAATGTGTTACAGGAGATAATATAATAATGGTATGAATATTAGAGGCAAATTGACATGGATGGCTATGAAAATTGTGTACAATTGGAGACAGATGACTACAATTGATAAGAATGGAACAAGTCAAATCCTAAAGAACAACTAAACATAGATGGGTTTTGAAAACCATTAGGGTCTGGATGGTAGGTTTTAGAGAGAAGCATGGAGGGGTGGCGTGGCCTTAAAATATGTCTTTGAGATAATGATAGTTGGTAAGTTGTGATAGTTTATCTTTTATAGTTTTGTGTCATCTCCATTTTGAACTGTTATATTGGGTTATTCATAGTATATTGAGCTTTTACAAAATTGTTGCTCTCATTTTATTTTCAAGTTCATTTTTTTCTAAACTATTCAATGTTCTCTAGATTGTTGTTTTCCTACATTTTCAGGTGAAATTATAATGTTGTTTTCCTACATTTTCAGGTAATATTTCACTCTATTGGAGTATAGAGAAGCCACTTTGTAATTTCACGTTCAACTTTTCATTCTACTCATAGATAACTTTGAATAATTCTTTTTCTAGGCATTTTTTGTTATTCAAGATTTCAGTCAACACAATCAAGTGGAAATTACTTTATTTCATATTTAACACAAGGACATAAATGTCCTATTATCCTATGAAAGTCTTGTTCAACTAATAAGTAAAAAGTGAGGGGTATCTATTCCACCGAATTCACTTATGCCCCACCCATATTTGCAATCACAAGCACGCACATGCATAAGCATAAGTAGACGCATGTCATTGTACATGCTTGAACCCTGACCGTGGTGTGATAACAACATCCTACTTTCACCAATTTAACAAGCCATCAT
>LPNX010989793.1:84700-146299 GCA_001517045.1 Pseudotsuga menziesii | reverse complement strand
CACAAGAGAAAACCTTAGCCATAAGATCAAACTCCAAATGAAGATGTCTCCTCGAGACTTTAGAATTCCACCTAGGGTTCATGAGGAAACCCTAGTGACATCTTACAAGAAGTTAAGTATAAAACAATAGTCCAAATGAGAATACAAATGTCTAAAGAATCGCTCATTCTATTTATATGATAGGTAAGGGAGGCCAACAATACTATGTGGGCACAATCCCTTACAATTAACTTGAATGAGACTTATAGGTAAACATAAATGAAACATCTACTCTAAATACATTTTTGGTGATCCAAGGCGATCTCATACATGATAAGGGCTTTAATATGATGTAGATATATAACGTAAGTCGCTTTCCTCTATCACAACCCTCCATGGACTCCATCGATCGTCACAAGCAATGTAGTCCATTAGGTTACCTACCCACTAAATAACATTGTTGAAGCCCTGAGCATCCTTAAGAAATCTCTAATTCTATGAACAGGAATTGAAGCCACCATATTCCATGTAGGGATTAAGGAGTGTTTTTGTCTCCCAACTACTACATATGTTGATCACTTTCATTTTCGTGTAACTCTTTGTTTGGATTTTACTGGTAATTATTTCACTTTCCATGTATATCATGGGCTGGATTGCATCTTTGTATTTTTATGGATTTGTTGCTTTAACGTGTGTTCAAATTCTATTGAGTAGTCTTGTTTTGAACCACTTAATCTTTTTTCTTTGTTTCACCAAATTTGAGATGTCCATTGGCTTCTATTAATTGTTCAAGGCAAGATTGTTTCTCCATTTGATATCCATATGTTGATGATGGTTATTAACATCCACTAAGACTAACTTTGGTCTTTAAGTCCTTAAATATTTCCTCCACTTTTCCCATATTTTGATATCTTCACCTCTTTCACAATTATGATACTGCATTAGAGAAAATTTTCTAAGCATTCTTTTGAACATGTGCCATTGCATTTTCTTCATGATCTCATGCCTCTATTCCTCGAATTATTTTTGAAATAAAAGGTTATCATCTCCATCTTTAGATCCATTGAATAATGGTATCATACCTCGATCAAAATGGTTAAGGTTAATTCTTATGATTAGGTTCTCTAATGTTTGTTGAAAAAGTGCTTCTTGTTCCATAAGGTGAGTTTCCCATTGTTGGTCCCCTTAACTTTCCTCATTCTTTTCATCTTTCTCTATGTGATATTCCATGACTTGGCTCTAGGTTCTAGGTGGCATGTTTTTAATACCTCTTGCTTCCACGATGAGAATCATATGGTTACTTTAATCTGGCCTTACCGCCAAAACTGTAATCAAACTTCACCAATGTGATGATAGATCCTTTCTAATAGTGGTATTCTTGTACTTGTTGCACAAGGAAAACAAATTTGTTGGATACCCTCCAAGTGTTGGCCGATTATTAGTCACAATGATCTACACTCATTTTTTATTGTTGTATTCGATTATATTCCATAAGTATTGCATGCATCCACATATACTATGAAAAAATGTTACAAACATCCCAAGGCAATTGACATAGGACATTTATAAAGGAAAAAAGTTGTGGAAAAGCATGCAATCCATATTATGAATGACAATTCCAAAACTTGTAGGGGGCAAATAAAATTACTATCAAAAAACCTTTGGAACACATGCTTACCTTATTCTATAATATTTTTTCATGTATATTATATGGCTACAATCTATGGTGGAAGATGAAAGAACCATCACTGACATTACGATAAGCCATGGATTTAGTTGAAGCATCATTTTGTTTGCAAAAATATATAGAAAACTCTAATCAATACTTTATTCACAACTTGTTCCATTACACAACAACTAGTTATTGGGGAGAAAGAAGCTTTATTCACAACTTGTTCCATTACAGAACAACTAGTTATTGAGGAGAAAGAAGTTGTGTAAAATTTGGTTGGGAAAGAGAATGATCAACCTTTAAATGTAAAGAAAATACTAGTTACCGAGGAGAAAGAAGATGTGCAAAATTTGGTTGGGAAAGAGAATGATCAACCTTTAAATGTAAATAAAATATATAGAACAAATTTACAAACATAATTTTGATATTCACATTATAAGTAGTTGACAAATAAAAATGTGAAGGTTTTTAACGAAGTTGTGCAAAATTTGGTTGGGAAAGAGAATGATCAACTTTTAAATGTAAAGAAAATATCAAAAACAATTTACAAACATAATTTTGGGATCCACATTATAACTAGTTGACAAATAGAAATGTGAAGGTTTTTAAGCCTTTCAAAGTTGTTTTTTGTTTATTTCATAGTGACACTACTATCTTTGGAAACATATGTACGAAAACCAAATAATTTATCAAAAAGTTATAATGTGATTTGATAGTTTGTGGACAAATATGGAGCTACTTATATACTCCCATACATGTATCATCAATCATTTTAAGGGAGCTATATGACATATGTTGAGGTCTTAATTAACATACATAATTTCATTGAAAATATTTTCAAATCATCTTTGACATGAGAAAACTATAAGTCATAATTTATCGTTTCTACTAGTCTTTAAAGTTTATATTTCATTATGCTATTAGCGTAATTATTAAAAATTAAAATTTAATTTATCGTTTTTAACACTCTTTGAAGTTTGCAATTCATTATGCTATTAACATATTCATGTTGTATAAGGCGTAACTATTTTGAAATATTTCTTTAGTATGAAATCATTTTACAATTGTGTGTCCATAATTCTTTTTTCTACTACATTTTTTTATGTGAACTTTGCAAAAATATTAAAAAGTTGAAATCTATGATTGTAACAAAATTCCTATAGTGCGGAAGTCAGAAGGTTATTTCAGACACTCTAGATTGTAAATGTTATAAGACCAACATAGATCCATTTAAAACTCGGTGCTATTAAGCATCGAAAAGTATTCAATTTTTTGAGGTGTAAATTTTTTTTATCTTAAATTTTTACATGTTCAAAAAATTTTACACGTCAAGAATTTTGATCCCTTTGGTGCTTGATAAATACGGGTTTAACATGTATTTTTTAATTAATTTTCATTTGGTTTTATTTTTATTTTTATTTTGTGAGTTGACATGAATTTTTTTATTTACTTTTTACTTTTTGTAATGTAACATAACATTATGTTAATGTTATGTGACAACATCTCCCCCATACTAGACTATAGAGCACCTCGCTACTCCAAGTGTAAAAATGGAAATGAACCAAACAAAGAAATAAATATTAAAATAAAGAGAATAGTTTAATAAGGAGTCTTATGTTGAATGAAATTGTATAAAATAGTTTTATTCATAATTTGAATATTGCTTAACAAAACATACATAGCAATCAATTTCATAAAAAAGACGATAATCTGGGATATTTTGGAATTTTGTATTGGCATTCTTCTCATCAGACATTCCAACAAGATGTCTATAAGTGGAATATTAAAAAATTATTTTAATTGCAAAAAAAAGAAACCTGTGTATGGAGATCCTTTATAAAGATACAAACTAACAAAGAGACAAAAATAACTTGGGTACTGATGGAATATATAATGTATCCTCGAATTTGCACAATGTGCCACAGAAAGGACCTAAATAATGGAAAATAATCATATGAATAATAAATATAATTCTATTGAAAGAAACAGAAAGGAGCTCTAATAAAACTAAATAATTGTGTGTCATATTTTCCATAAGGTTAGCACTTCAGTGGCCCGTGGTATTGTCCCATGGTAATGCATATAAGGAATTCTTTAAAAGACTTGAGGAGGCTCTGTTGTAGAGTGGCCTAGAGGTAAGTGGTGGTTAGGTCACTTGGTTGGTTTGGCCAGTTTAGGTCAAGGGACATAATAGATCTAGTATGGTGGTTTTTCCTAGTTTTGGGTTATCCACGTAAAAAATTGTGTTCCTATATTAACAATTGCTTGTCTATTTTGTTTCTCTTGCAATTTATTATATGTATGCTTGTTGAAATCCTAATAAGTGGCAACAAAGTATGATGGTTTGGAATATAGTTGTGCTCATTGCGTTGTACCTAGTTTTTTGAATTAATTATGGGGTGCATGATCAGTGGTACACGACCCCCTAGCAGTATTTTTGGGTTCTTGGTTAGAATGTAATTTCCCTGGGTGCTAGAAGCACAAGGTATCCCTCTTATGTGTAGAGAAGGGATGTTGCATCAAGTGTGGAACAAACCACTTGGTTGGTACGAGGGTCGCTGGTGTACTCATAGCCTAACTTGATGTAGATTGGAGAGGTTGAGTCTTCAATTGTAGGAGGAATATGAGATGGTTTTTGGGACCAATATTGATGAACCATGTATGTGAAGAGAATTCCTAGAGAACTGGTGGTCACCCTGATAAAAATATTTGTGTCTTATGTATCTTCTCTATCTTGTGTATCTTATTGTACTTGTTATTCTTTCAGATAAAGATCCTAATCAAGCTAATTAGGTTAGAAAAACTAACATTCTTGGGAAATTTTGGTCATCTCTTTAGGAACTTATTGACATAAAGTTGAAGAAAAACACAACATTCCACCCACAAACTGACAGACAAACCGAAGTGGTCAACTGGACCATTGTACATCTTTTTCGAGTGGCATCCAAGTGGCATCCAAGTGGACCAATCAAAGAGCGCCATGTAGCAATTTGATTGGCCATGTTACATGATGGTTCACTAGATTGGCCACGTTACAGGATGGTTCACCAAAATTTTTGGAGGTTAATGGATTCGAATCCCCGACCTCTACCTTCCCCTAAGACTCCACACCATCCACCTAGCCGGGAACTCTGTTAATGTTTCTTAACCCTTAGGTTCACTACTTCTATTTAATGTTGAATCATCTTTTGTTTTGAAAAAGGGGCGGGATTGAGAACTAAGCCCTCGAACCCATATATTATATATTTATAACATGTATGCCAACAAGTTATGGGGCAACGCACATGAACACAAGCCACAACACATAATACCACCATCGCATATTCCATATGGCAACGCACACCAACACAAGCCACAACACATAATTCCAACACAAAAGGGAGGGGAGAGGCCCGTGGGTTTGACCCTGGGACCCGTGGGTTTGATGCTAACTCGGTCTTGTACCAATGGGACATTTCCCAATCCTTTGTTAAGTATTGACATTAAATATTTAAAAATTTGTTGAGATTTGGATCCCAACAAATGGGCGCGTGGCCATGCTTTTGGGCCTCCAAACCACTATAAAAAACACCATTTCAGAGCCATGAAGGAGGAGTTCGAAGGTGTTTGGAGACAAGATTTTGCATAGATCCCGAGGTGGGATAAAGGTACATGAAGGTACAGACCATATGATCCGTACAAGCATAGAAGGGTTTTTTCTCGATTTGTGTGTCAGGGGACGTCTCAGGCTAAATAGGTTAAGTTTATACACATATTACTCAGAACTTTGAGAGGAACACAATGGTGCATTTTGTTTTTGTGTTTGATTGACAAAACTCATAAGATTTTCCAAAACTCATGTATGTAATATTTTTGAATACTTAATAAGATTGACCTTATCATTGGAAGTGGCCTAGAGACATAGCCTAGGAGGGGTGAACTCTGTTATCATCTATTGTCAGCAATTTTATGCTTTGCATACTTGTTTATTTGTGTATGTGGTTTGATTAAGCATTTAAAATTGTCTTTTAAAAAGTATTTTTATGAAGTTAAGCATTCAAATTTCACATGCAATTTTAATGGTTAAAAATATCCTGAAAAATTTCAGATCAACCACCTTTACAATTTGCCACATGAATTAGGGTTTTGAATTATATATGCATTTTTACAAATGTGCACTTTTCTCTTGGTTTGATATATACATTAGGCCTCGATACTTTAAAATATAAAATAAAATATGATTATGAGGGACTTGTTAAGGCCAACTGTTGAATTTTAGTTTTCAATTCTTATATTACTTGTGCACATGTTTACTCCTCTTTCAATTCGTGGATAACGATGATTGAGTTAGAATTTTATTTCTCATCATTCAATGTTCAATCTAGAGTAAGTGTTTTAATCATCCTGAACTGAGGTGAACATTTCAGTTTTGAAAGTTTATTTGTGGCTCACACCATTAGTGTGACTCAATCATATACATTACATAATATTGAAGAGGGCCACCCATTATTATATAATCTAGTGCACCATAAATTTAAGAAAAGACAACCAATTGCAGATTTTAGGTAAAGAATAAATTTAGTTTTCAATGACAGGATTTAATTCCTATAGTTTTCTCAATCGTTTTATATATTATTACTCTTCTCCTAATAGGTATCTTGTCAATGTTACATTTTTGTTCCCGAGATGACAAGATATTGAAATCATGCCAAATATTTTACATGAAGCTTGATTAAGCATTCATATCACTACTTTGAATGACTTATTGAATGCCTGCATCTCTTCTTTCATCAACATAACAAGTCATATACATGCATACATAAGGAGAAGAAATACGTGCTTCTGAGATGTAGTTGTCCCACTCATGGTCTATTCATATGTCATATGATATCGATGGGTAGTAAACAACTTGATCCTAATGCTTCTAAGCATGATTTAAAATTTAAAATTACATATTTATGATCTAAAGATGGATTTCAGAGACACATATTCCTAGGCTTACAACTTATGAATGTGCAAGCCTTCATATTTTGCTTGTCCAAAACCCTTCGAGTCATTTTTAGTTTGCACTTCTTTGATGGCTATATTTTTTATACCTGAAAATTGTTAACCCAAAAATGAATAACTTCACGGTCTGATAAGTGTTGGAAGCGTGGCCTCTAGCCATTCGAACTGAGGAATTCATTCATGAATTAATTCACTCAAAATATTCGGTATGATGATGAATGGATAACCCTCCACCCTTCCTTTTTTATCGCAATCTTAAGGGGCGACTTCACCCATGATGATTTAACTGAACTGACAAATATTCCATTGATTTATATAAACTCCACTCACTATCTTAATTACTCCTTGTTTTTTCTTTGATGGGGTGTTAATGGACCATCACGATCACATTTATGGTGATGTAATGGAGGTGCAACAAAGGGAACTTACGACTGGTAGCTACAAGGTGGTGACAACATTGGGTTCCGGGGATATTACCTCCCCTCCTTCCTCCATAATCAAGCTTGATTTTGCATAGGTGAAATTTAGCAGGGCTCATGATGATCCTCAGCACTAGTTCCAGGCCATCAAGGCTTCTTATGTAGAATTTTGTGGTCACGTACATTCATTTCGCTATGTATTTCTAGAGGTTTCAAACTCAAACTCCCTCTTGTCGCTCTCCCTGGGATTCCTGGGGGTTTCAAAAAACTGTAGAGAAAGTTGACTCTATGAGGGATACAAGCGAGCATTGTAGCATGGAAAATGAGAGGCGTCGTGCTCCTAATCAACAAGGCCACAACCGCCCCGGTCGCTCCAAGGAGATTGCCAACCTTGGTTTTTCTCACCACCTTGCTACCATGATCGACATGCTACTGATAATTCATAATGTCGTTAATGTTGTTAAGGAGGACATGCAAGCTAGAATTTTGAAATTGAAGGACATAATTCATCTTATCATTGACTGATGCGTTGATATTGCAAATATTTTTCAACTAGCGTCGCCTTTGATCATCACCATTAGAGAGGATGGGAGAATTCATTACTCTCATTACTCAAAAGATGGGCATGAAGGACTACTTGAGGAGGAGGAAAATCAAGCAGCACCCGCGGTCATGGTGAAAAAGGAACACAGAGATGAAGAAATGACAACAAATATGAAGGACGAGGAAAACATGGCAGCCAACTCCAGTGATGCCAAGAACAAAAATCCTAGAACCAACAACGAAGCTACAGAACCCACAACTACAAATCATCAACCATGTCATGATTATGATGATTAGTGTCTTTTTATTTCTTGTTTCTAGTTTTATTTTGTTTAAAATTCAACGGTTGAATTTTTTTTTCCAAAGGAAGTGTATAGGTTTTGTATAACTTCGTGTCTCTTAGCATGCTCAAACTATATCAAACTATATCAGACTCTTTGCTTATGTTACTCGACAAATACTGATTGTCCTTTGTCTATTTTGAATTTGGGTTGTTTTCTCTTTTTGAGAAGCCTGTTGCATAGCTTGTTTTCTCTTCTAGAGAGGCCTACCTGTCTCTGTAATGTTTTATACAAGTTTGTGCTATAATGTAAATTACAAAAAAAATTACTCCTTGATTTTGTGCATGTATGTTAATTCATTCGTAAGGAGATTCATTAATGCTCAACAACTCACCTTCTTTTTATCAATGCCTTTTTGTGTGTTTTTATCGAATTTTCTTGATATTTACATGTTCACTTAACTGAAATGTTGGTTTCTCCAAAGTTCAACAACTATGTTGCATGCATGCCCAATTGAAATACTCCAACCAAGATTTACAGTAAGCACATGTAAGTTTGCATTCAACATCAACTTCTTGAACCATTGCTTCCATCCATTGCATTGGTCCAACAATATTAATGCTCATTTTCTCTCGATCTATCACAAGTCCCTCCTATCCCTAAACATGATACAATTATGATTATCTTGTTCTTAGTTCTGACTACTCATTGGACATGCACTAATGATATTACGACCGAGTGCATTTATTCCATGTTCATTAAACTATATGTGATGCAATTGTTCTTATCTGCTATTACATATTAACAACCAAAATTTGATTATTTGTAACTATTAAAAACTCTATTTTTATCTCTCCTGAAGGAAATACGAGGTCTTGTGTTCCTCCTTTCACCTTAAATATCTTTTCTCCTCCTCTTATGCAGCGAGAGGCTTCACTTCCTCGAGATGCAACAATTATTCTGCATTGCTTGGGTTCTTCTTTGCCTTCCTTGCGACTTATCAAATTCCAAAGGAACCAGTGTCATGTTTGTGGAAACACTGTAGCTCACAACTTTCCCTTCCATATCAATTGAGTCTTTAGAATTGTTCATATCCATCTGAATTAAAAATACTCCAGCGAGATAGATTCCAATCTACTATTTTTAGGGCTATCCAATCTTCTTCACTTACAACAAGTTTACAGTTAAAGAACTTACATATTTGCATTCAAGAGTCTTGTTGTCATCATAGATTGCTACCATCCACAATCATACTCACACTGAACCAAAACATACATGGAAAAGAAGCCCACACTTAAGTCTGGAATCTTACTTTTGGTGAAGTATTATGGGGTTTAGTGGCAAGCGTGTCTCCCTTGATAACGGCTTGAGGGAAGAGTTATGGAATAATTTAAGCAAGAAGAGGGTTGTGTGCTTAAGAATAGGTCGAATATGATTACAAATGTTATTCATACATCTTTTGGATTCAAGAAAAAATCTTATATGGGAAATTGAAGTGTTTCAACAATCTAGGTTTCTCTGGAAAATAAATTTTAAAGTTATTGAGACAAATCTTGTCGATTCTATGGTACCTTAGGACCAGTGTGTAAGGCCTGGTATACCACATGTAAGTGGTAGTATGAAAACATTAGGCATCGTGAAGTTGGAACGCCCAACTCAATAGTTGAATATGTTAGTTGCACGATCACTAGTAAAGAGATGTATTCCAAAATTGCTTCAGGTACTTCCATGGCTTACCCACATATGAAAAGAATAGATACCTTAATTAAAGCCTTAAACCCATATTGGAATACATGGGATATTAAGTCCACAGCCATGACCACAACTAAGGTATTGGATAAAAATAAGAAAATTATAACTGATGCTCAAAAGGACAATCTGGAAACTCGGTTCTCTTTAGATCAGAACTTTTATCCCTTAATAAAGTAAGAAATATGGGACTTTTGTATGATATTGGCCATAAACATTATATAAAATTTCTCTATGAAGTTTCCTGTGATGGTTCATCTCTTAGGTTAGTCACAAGAGATCATAGTGTATGCATTAATTTCAGTACAACAACTTCCCATCTCAATTTTAGAACTCAATGGAAACTAGTTGATTGTTCAAACAATGACAATTGTAAGAAGCTTGAATAGTACCTATAGTGTGAAGATTTATCCACCTTTATGAATAAGTGACCAGGTTGTTCCAAGCATTCTGGTGTTTAAGTTATATGTCCAGAAGATTTCTTTCACCAGCGATTTGAGAGAAGTGTGTTATATAAAGGGGAAACACCTTACTTCCCATCCAGTGATAGCCTTCTTTAAGTCATATTAGTAACTCACGAAAACTCTAGGTGAAGGGCGTAGGAGGTGTGAGAAGATTTTTATTTAATGCATGGAATCATGTGGCATTGTTTCCCAGTTTGTAGAAAATGGTCCCTACGGAGGAATAGCAAAGAGTCTATGATGTCCCAATGAGCTAGGACTTCAGCGCACTAACCTACTTTGATAATCAAACACTCCAAATTATGGATTGGATTGAAGGATCAGGTGGGATGGAATGACAACCAAGATTTACTAATCAATTAGCTTAGAGACTATCATAAAATTTCACCTTAGAAAAATATTTGTATTGTTTTCAAAACTGATATGATATATGTATGAACCTATCCTCGCATAAGGAAGATTATGTTTCCTATATCTTATCATGTCGGTAGTTCGATATTATATGAAAAATATTATAGATAACTTTGTGCATGTGGTATTATGGATTGATTGTAATTTGATATCATATGCCAAATATTTGGAAAAACATCAATCTAATTTTCCATTCTATGATGATATTATCTCAGCACCATGTTAGTTTGGAAAATCTAATTTGAAATAAGTTTAGCAAAAATATATTTGATGTAGCATGAAAACATGTGTTGAAGTTTACACTTATTAGTTATTCGTGGAGAACATCCTCAAACACTATTACAACCAGAAATCATTTCTTAGAGGATAAAATGGCAAGATAAGTGGAAAAGTATTGTCCAATTATAGTTGGACAACATTTGAAAATTTTATAAGGTTTTATCATCATTCCTCCAAGGCAAAACTATCAACATCGATTCTTTACTATGATTTTGTTTTGTCAATTTGATGTTGCCAATCTTCAATAAAGAAATAAATGGTATATTACGTATGTAAGCTCAGTTTGGTGTGTACTCCACCCCCCTTATTTTGTATTTTGGGTTTCAAGTGTTTGAAGTATGCCCTATGGTTCCATATTTAGAACATGGGCTTGGATACCATATGTAAGTTCTCTTTGCCTTATATCCTTAATTCAATATCATAAATACACTAACTAATAACACACGCATGCTTATAAACATTGCAATACTAAAAAAGGAAAGTATAACATGAAATTAAACATTAATACTAAAAAATACCTCTTTTTAGTGTTTAATTTGTCCAAGATTGTAGGTTTCCTTCCTCATAAAAAATCCTTCACCCTCCTTGATTCTTGTATTGAATACACTCCCTGAATCATTAACCATTCATTTAGAAATTGTTACAAAAATTAATTATACTATATACATGCACAATGTAGGTATGCGTAGCTAGTCTATGCATACTTGTGTGTGTAATAATTATAAACAAACATTTCTCTAATCCATAGTTCATGTATGTCTCATTTTCATCCAAGTATGCAAGATAACAAAAAAATCTTAACATTTAACAAGCACACTAGTTTACACTAATTAAATTTAAATGACACAACATACTCGTATCATCATACATGAGTAAAGCGAGATCCTTAGTACGCAAATGCAACTAAGTTGTTAAAAAACTAACTCAAAACATCATTCTAAATTACTTCAAACCCTCCTTCCTCCTGAATCTACTTCCATATTCCACATCTTATCCTTTTATTTGTTGGAATATGTTGGAGCATCAACTACATTAACCTAACCCTGGATAGAACCTGTAAGTGGAACTGTTGGATATATCGATCAAGCTTTCCCAACAAGAAATCGATAGTCATCATCACACAAATTGGGGAACGTGTCTCCACATGATCCTCCCATGACTCCAAGTTTTAGAGGTTACATGATGGGAAATTCCTCCACCCCTCCTGGTATAACTAGGGTCGACACCCTATACTAAGCCATACTATGCAATTATTGTTCTTGTAGTCACGTCATTGAACAACCATTATGGGAAAGCAATGCATCATGTTGATGTATTTATAAGTTCGGAATATTCACTTGTATATTTCTTATTGTATTTCATTATACCCCAACAAAGATGTTTGTTCCTCCGATTGAGAGAGTCATTAATATAATAAAGTCATGTAAAGTCATTAAGGTTAACCCTCCGTTGTAAGGCGGGGCAATAGTCCCCACAATTGAGTTGAGGTTAACCCTCCGTTGTAAGTTGGGGAAATAGTCACCACAGTTGAGGGGTATTAGGGTTATTAGACTCTCGTAGTGAGGTTGGCCCTATAAGAGTAAAATTCAAGTGGAAAACAAGTATAAATAGAGAGTGAGACTCTTTATTTGGAATGCACACACACTCAAAAGTAGCGCATGAGTGAGTGAGAAGGATCTCACACAAGTGAGAGAGAGAACAGCTGTCGGAGATCATCTTTGTGTCTTTGGGTTTTACTTTTGCTATTGGTGCTCATTCTATCTCTAAGGAAGTTGCAGGGATTTCTCCTTTATGGTTTCCCCAAGGAAAATTCTTTGTGTCTCTTATCTCTTGTGATTATTGTTGTGCATGTTATTCTCACAAATAAGATCCTAGATCATATTGATGAAATGATAAAAATCTAACACATCCGGTCAAAACCACACTTACTCACATATCATATTAGTGTTTGAAATCATAATAAAAACTTACAGTACACATTTTTTTCATGATGTCTACGACATCCATTTCACCTCATCACTACTATCATTTCTTTATTCCATAGCTCATCACCTTATAGTTTAATTCAACAATAGCTCATATCCATGTAGATATAAAACAATTTTTCATGTGATAAGCCATATTATGTACTTAGGTTCAAATAAGAAACATGTGTTTATTTACAACATGCCTCACATTTTTTATTTTTTTTTATTTTTTTTATTTTTTTTATTTTTCCATGTGGTTCACTAATCGGCTTGGCTGACCGCTACATCCACAAAATAATTTCTGGCGGACCCACCTGAAGGGGCCTCACACCCGCGGCCGCTGCATGCCTAACCCCAAGAGAGTCGATGAGAATGGATCCTGCGACCTCACATGCTAGGAGGCCTAACTACGAGTACTCGACCGATTGTGCTAACTCTTGGGGCTATCCTCACATTTGTTATATTTATTAGCAATACAAATTTGAACTGGTACCCATGTATCCAAATTTAATAGTGCAATTACAAATCTCGACAAATCACATAATTATCGTCATCATAAGAATATAGTGGTAAAATCATATACACTCAACAAATAAATTGGTTTAATTGTCTGCATAATGTCTTTATCAATCTAGTCGGGTCAAAATAGATATTAGTCAAGGAATTTCTAGGATGAGAAAAAAAATAAAACTCTAGAAACTTGGTTCAAAATGTGGGCCTCACACAAAAAGATAGAGAACTTGAATTTCAAAGAAGCTCCCCAAAATATTACATGTCTAAACAATTGTTGAAACAATAGCTATCATCAATCTATCTAAAAAGATAGTGACATTTACCCGAGAAGGTAGGCATATGTACAAACCTTAGAACTTGAATTTTAAAGAAGATACAAAATATTACATATATGAATAATAGTTATCACCACCATGTCTAAAAGGATAGAGTGACAATTATGAGGGATGGCACATGCACAAACCCTCCCTCAAAGTCAAAGGGTCACCATATGTCTACAAAAATTTAAATTGTATTATCAATTCAAATTAAAGAGCTCAACAAGAGTCAAACAAAATAGTTGAGACACAAAATGGGTACACCTAAGCATCAACTTGGGTGTGATCCTCGACAATGGAAAAAACCTTAATGGAATTAGGAAGACTCCATGTGAATCCATAAGGATCTCCACCTTTATTGTATCTATACAATTGTTCAGTTCTTCAGTAATAATTACTCCATAATCCATCGCTCATTGGAACAATACATCCACAGTGTTCAACTTGAAGTGGAGTTGCAATGAAGATCCCTTTGAAGCCATCAATGATTTTATTGTTCTATACACAAATCACTATAATATTAGTACAAAATCCCTAAACTCAAAAAGATCTTTATGACAACTTTTTCTATGTTCAAAGAATTTATGTAAAACTAATAAACATACACAAACCCCTGAAATGCAGATTTTACAATTTAAGATAAAGTTGAAATACAAGTTTGATAAAGGCTTATGCCTTTGATTAAAAGTAAATGTTTAACGATTGAAAATGAAACATTAAAAAAAATGAAATATGGGTTTTACAATTTAAGATATACCCAGAATGCAAGTTTGAAAGAGACTTGTGGCTTCGATTAAATGGAAATGTTTAATGGTGGCGTATGAAACATTAAAGAAAAAAATGAATAAAAGGGCGAGAAAGTTGAAATCTTACCCTACACCATTCTCCTTGCCCATGTCATAGACCATAGCCTATGCAGAATCAAACCTCAAATGGGAATTAAGGAAGAGAATTCAAACAATGAGAGTATGAATAAAAATAGTTATTCACTTGTTCTTTTAAATCATGGCTCCAACAGACTATATTCCTCCCACTTTAGCCTCTTTGCAACTAAAACAATTGTCAACGAGTTAAAGTTTAGTCCCACAGCATGTATACAAAAATGAAACCATTAGAAAATATTACATGGATTTCAAGCACATTGATAGAAAATATAATTGAATGGATACTTTTAGAGTTGTCACAAAATCTAGATTTGATCAAATCAGTGATATCCATGCTTCGAGTAAGATGATGGCCATCAACCAGAATCCCCTAGAAATGTGACCATGCAAACAAATTCTTTTTGAGTGGGATATTTTTGTATGGAGTAAAGCCCAAAAATACATCTTTATAGCGCATATCAAAGTGCACAAAATATATTTAATCAAGATTCAGGTTATTAGAAACAATATCCATGTCTTGACATTTACTTTCTAAATTGATAGAAGAATTCTTAAAAACACCGTTAGAATACATTGAATATTTGTTAGATCTACCGTGTATTGTTGTAACTGATTTAAATGATTTGATTAGACTAGGAAAAAAATAAGGTTATTGTTCGATGAGTAGATATAGTTGGAGAGGGTCTCTAGGATGCAATAGATCAACACCACAAGGTGGATCCTCTCCCAAAAATGGTTTTCATATTGGCAATAACTATTGGGGTTGTTCCCACTAGATTGCTCATTGATTTAACCATTTTTTAGTGATTTCCCATTTCTTATATAACCCACAACTCTCTAATATATATGCATATCTCCCTCGGTTCCTTTAGACCATAGGCCCATCCTTCTAAATCACCACAAGGTGGATCCTCTCCCAAAAATGGTTTTCATATAGACAATAACTGTTGTGGTGGTTCCCACTAGATTGCTCATTGATTTAACCATTTTTTAGTGATTTCTTCTTATATAACCCACAATTCTCTAATATATATGCATATCTCCCTTGGTTCCTTTAGACCATAGGCCCATCCTCCTCTATATCTCCAATTTCATATCACATAACAATCCCTTTGCTTTTAAATGGTGTAGACCTCCTTTCCAGACCTTAGGGATACCAATTCTCAACAATGAGTAGATCACTTTATGTGATTTCACAACTCTACAATGCATGTTCTTCAACGAAAGTCAAAGTATATTTACAATGACATCAAGACCTAGAATAAGATAATATTGTGTTATAAGGACATATATATGGAGATATCACAACTGCACACTTGCCAATTAATAAGGAATTATTGATCCCTCTAAGTCAAAAATGGGATATAACTTATTCATAAGGTGGAGAGTTAGGAGGAGAGAAATGAATTTTTTTTAGAGTCAAAATTTCCACATATGATAGTGCATAGCAAATTGAAATACAAATTTATTCTTCCAAACATCCATGAAAAATTAGAATTGTGCTATAATTCCCTTCTTTTGAAGGGAACATTTTAGAATCAAACCAAAATATTGAAAAATGAGTTAACATCGTACTTCTCAAGAAGAAAAAATTAATTGAACCACCATTAGGCTACTCAAAGGAAAGCACACAACAAGTTCTTCTTGACATTTGTTTTACTACACTTTTTCTCCCTTCATCCCATTTAATTTACTTCACATTTTTTTACCTTATGATGTCCCTTTACACATTTTAGGGAAATTTCTAGTAACAAAATTTCATAAAATTTGATTGGTCGAATAGAATGAAACAAAAGTATATTTTATTCCATGTTTCATATAACCATTGTATGCAACATACCACTCACAAGTCAATGCTTAGGGCTCAACACACGAGTTATGTAAGTCAAAACCTCACAAGGAGATAAAATCAACTTTGTATTTTCAACTATCAATTGCATACATAGAAGTAATGATGCTAAGCAAAGGGGAAAGGGACACAATCATGACAGAATGGAGTCAATGTATAAACTTCCAGTCTCAACAGTAAATAATGTCAAATATTTCTTGAGCCTAAGTAGTAATGAGGGTCAAATGTTTCTTGAGGCTTGGTAGTAATGAGGGTCAAATGTTTCTTGTAACGCATATATATAGGAGTGACTGGAGGATCCATGTTCTTCAGGATTAAACTATGATCACATGTATACAAGCAAAACAAAAATTGCCAAAGGGGGAATGATTTACAATTGAAGGGAAGTGATATTTTCATGCTCATTGTTTGACATAAACTAGAGTGAGCATGCACACTAGGGAAAAATACCTTTTTAATTTTTCGATACTTACCAATTTTCGAAACTAGATGGATCACCTCATTGAAATTGACGCAAACATAAATTACCCTATAAAATATCTAAAGCTTATCTATTTGAATATCCATAACAACAACAACAACAAAATATTTTGAAGTTCGCAACCTGAGACACCCTCCGCGCAACAATTTGACTACTAAAGTCTACAGAGGCGAACATACCTGACCCCGTCTTGATTTCAACTTATGACCTCATATGAGGAAACAAATGTTCTTACCCATAGACCCAGTTATGTTGTTCTTATCACATATTTCCATTGTTATGTCAGTCCAAGATACATGTAAATGTTTTAAGCAAAATAACACTCTCGAGACGATACTTAAGGCTCGATGCTTGAGTTAAAACCTTACAAGAAGATAAAAACCTTACTTTGTATTGAGTTAAAATATTACAAGGAGACAAAAACCTTATTGCTTCTCAAGTGTTGTAACATTTCATTGAGATACACAGAGTAAAAAATTACCCTTCCTATGGAATAAAACTTTCAAATGTTTTCATCAATTCTACATAAGATTGATATATTTTGGGATTTCCGGATGATCTATTCTACATCAATGATCACTCCCTCTAGTTGTTTGGACGAAGATGATGCTTGTTATTTAATATGTTAATATTACATTAGAAAATGGTGTACAAGAGAAAATGGTGTACAAGAGAATGTGTGATGGGTCCATGTCCTTCTTTTTTAAGTTTCCATTATTAAGCTCATGTCTATGAGTCTAGTGCATTATTAAGTCTAGTGCATTCACACACATTGCAAATTCCTTTGTAAAGCAAGAATGCATATATTGGACAATAAAAGTGTAAGCAGAGGGAAACTTTACACATTTTGTACCAATATTACAATTGTTTTACATAATTTGAAGTTATAAGTGAGTGACAAGTGTATATCTATATCTAAAGCATGCATTTGAGCTAGTAACAAAGAATTTATTGTTCTATTATTAAAAAGTCAACACCAAAGCATTCACAATCTTGTTTATTGGCTTTGATTATTGGAATCAATTCATACTTTAAAATGGATTCTAAGGAGTTGATAATTTTGCATAATTTTGAAATGTCAGCATCAAGGCATTCATAATCTTCTTAGCTAAAGCCTCGATATTTTTCACCTTTAGCTAATAAAGATAACATGGATTGAATTGAAGGATACTGCTGGTTAAAAGGGATGTAGGCTTGTTCAAGTCTCAAATTTAGATATTGTACATTGTTCTTTTATCTGAAAACCTTCTTGTATTTATGAAGGACATGCATTGAAATTATATGGAACTAAGAATAAAGTTTCTCATATTGAAACCAACTTCATGTGAGGCTCAACTCTCTATATCTACTGACTTGCTTTATTATAGAAAAATGCAAAATACTGGTGTAGGAGATTAGACTTTGGTCATTATGGTATGAGTGAAAGGAAAAACTTGGAAACAATCACCACCAACATAGATTCATCTTTATAGTTTGCCACACCAAGTTCAAGCGAGCGTGGTATTGTCTTTAGAATCCCCACTCATTCCTTTAGACAAGATTTTAAGTCAAAACATCCAAAAGGAGAAAGATAATTACAAATATATAATGTCATCACACCGAGACGATAAATAATATAAGCTTCAAATTATGAGAGAGGGGAATCAAAGTTGTCTTTTGTCACCTGATATGTTTGGCAATACGATGCGCATTCATATAAGTTTTCTTGCATATTATACAATGTTTAAATTGAAAAATTATTATATGGATTTAGATTTAGATTTTACGACCTAGATCCATAAGTTTTGATGAAAATTAAATTCCCCATGTTGGAAATCATTTTTTCAATTATTTATGCTCTAAAAAAAATTGTATACTCAACTCTTGATAAACAAAGGATTATGATAGATCTCCTACCTATCAATCCTTCTCCTTAAAAGTTAAGATGCCAAAATATAACATTATATTTATTTATTAAAATTGAAGATGCCAAGATGTAATATTATATTTATTTATTGCTTCATGTTTCTATGGAACTTAGTTTAAAAAGTGGGCTATAAAAGATTGATCCTTCAAGATGGAGATCCTAACTTGCAGTTTTTTTTATGAAATTCTTGGCCATTAACAAACTTAATTATGATCAAGAAGTTGTATAAAATTTAGATTAATTTTGTTATTATTATTATCAGTTTATGGTTATGTATATAATTAAATTTTATATAGTTTATAAAATCAAAAGTATTTTTTACTATATCTAGTTTATAAAAGAAAAATGAAATTGTTAAAATAAAATTAGAAATTCTCATGATTTTTTATAGTGAAAATGGATATTGGAGAAAACATTAGAACATTATGACAACAAAGAATATGTAACCTTTGTAGTACTAAGAAAATGGGCAAAGGAAACATTTTCAACTTTTTAATTTTAAAGGTTTGAAACAATCTATTTCTAATTGCAAAACCAACTCTAGATGCTCTTGTCACAACAAGTAACAATGTCGAGGACATTTCCACCTCGTGGCTCTTGTTACTACAATACATTGTTGATTGTTACAATAATGTGGAAGCTTCAAAATGCACTCTTTTATCAAAGGAACATCTCGATGGTTGCCTTCAAAATATAGTGGCTTCGACCTAGGTAAGAGCTAGAAAAGTGGTCCTTTTACTTGATGCAGTTAGCATGGATAATGACAACCACCTTATTTTCCAGTCCATTACAAAAGTGAAATATTCAGGGTCGAACTAACATCGTCTCCTAAAGTTCCATCCATAATTATTATGTCCCCGTAGGGGACTATATAGCAATCATGCATGAGCATTAATAAATTCCATACGAAGGTTGGCTTTTCCTTTTCAATAGTTTTGATATTGTTCTAAAATTTAAATATTAAATAGATTTTTTTTAATCTATTTATCTGAAATTCTATTGGTTAATGGTGCCTTCGTCCATTGAATTGGGACTGCTTCATTCGGAGACTGAACGCGATCTGCAGAGAGGACGCCATAGTGGAACGTTTACAGGTTTTAGCTTGCGATCTGGTCTGCCCTCGCCGTCTTCTGGTGGAGGCTGTCAGGTGCTGCGTTGGCCACTCAGGCTTTGTTTGGGCCCCTCCTCGAAGGAAGTGGATCATGTGCTGATTGGATTCCTGGTGGGGTAGGCATGGCGTCAGAGGTGGATAGAGATTCGCCCACTGAGCGTTTAGATGCATTCGACCAGCTAGTAACCTCTCAGACCCCGAGATCTGGCAAAGGGGAACCTCCAAAATTCGTTAAAAGAATCGAAGATGTGCCAGAAGTGGCCCTACCACTGGAAGAAACCATGCAGGTAGCCCTTTCTCTGGCAGATCGAGCTCTAATCGGCCAATTCATGGGACTTTGGCCCTCGCCAAAAACAACTGATAACTGGATTCAACGAAACTAGAGGCCACTAATCTCTAAAAATGTGGCATCTTACTTCGTCGGAAGAGGTTACTTCCTCTTCGATTTTGAATCCAAGGAGGATAAAGATCTAATCTTTAGGAATGGGCCTTACTTCATGGGGCCGCAGGGCCTCTATCTCAATGGATGGACTCCAGACTTTGACCCTGAGGCAGACATTCCCAAAGCTGTCCCAGTCTGGGTCAGACTCCCTAACCTTCCTATGCATTGCCGGAACACCAAATCTCTACGAGCCATCGGGAATGTCTTGGGGAAATACATTGACACGGCGAGCCCCAAGGACCAATACTCCTGCGCCCGCATCTATGTAGAAGTAGATCTCAAAGCCGGACTCCCAAAAGCCGTCAAATTAATAGTGGGGAACTGGGCTCACTTCCAAAAGCTAGACTATGAACAGCTCCCATTCAAATGCAAAGGCTGTCACGAATATGGGCACTTCATTCGAAACTGCCCCAAAAAGCCTGAGATCCACCAAAACAAGACGGAGGGATGGCATAGGGTGAATAGGGATAAATCTAAAAATCAAACTATTGAGGATCCAAAGAAGGGAGAGGGGAATAGATCCATTACCCCCCTTGAAGGATCTCAAGAAATCCCCCCCAAAAAAGTCATCATTGAAGTTAGGGACGAGACAAACGAAGCTGAAGAGAAATCTTGCATTGGAGACAACAAGGAATCTGGAGCAGCCACCTCATACCACCAAAGGAAAGATCAAGATGAAGACATAGCAATGCTAAAAGAAGGAATCAGTATAGGGCATTCAAAGGAAGAGCCAGATCCAGAAACGGAAGAGGAGGAAGAGGAGGAAGGGGAATTCGAGTTGTCTACCCCTAGACTAACTAAAACCAAGGGAAGGAAATCCAAGAAAGAAGTAAGGGATCAAGCTACCTACAAGGATAAGTTGCAAGGGTCCCAGTTAACCTTGGAAAAGGTGTTGAAGAACACTAGAAATACTCGTCAGCAGGGGCATGTCCAGAAAGGAATGCCCTCGACCACCAAAAATAAGTAATGAAAGTCCTCTCCTGGAACTAAATAAGCAGCTATGACAGATTTAATATCCATCCATCAACTGGACCTCTTGCTGATCCAAGAGACCAAAATGGAGGAAGACGTATTTCTCCAAGTAAGTCTGAAATTCTGGAAAAAAAGAGGCAAAGCGGCAACCAGCTCAAGGGGCGCATCCGGAGGCATTGGCACCCTATGGGATGATAAGAAATTTGATGCTGTTGACATCAAACACAATGCCTTCTGGATCCTCACCCAGCTGAGGCAAAAAGATACCAATTCCTTGGTAAGTATTTTCAATATTTATGTTCCAAATTCGTATGCTAAAAAAAAAACCTGCTGGAATCTCCTTCGTGACGAAAGGAGAAATCTAGTTGGAAATATTATTCTGGCAGGGGACTTAAACATCATCTTGAGTCAAGACGAAAAGAGAGGGGGTTCTCTAGTCAGAGATCCTATCAGAGAAATGGTGGATGACATCATTATGGATTGGAATCTCATGGACGTAAAGCCCTCTGCTGGTAAATATACCTGGAACAATAAAAGGATCGGGCCGGGGCACATCGCTACCAGACTTGATCACTTTTTGATTCAGGACTCTTTCCTCCTATTTGGGCTGAACCTATCCTCCAAAATATTACCATTTGGAGGCTCGGATCACAAGCCTATTCTTCTCGAGATGGTGAACGGCAAGAATTTGGGTCCAATTCTGTTCAGATTCAATTCTTTGTGGGCCAACCGTCCTGAGTTCCTAAAAATTTTCTCCGATTCATGGTCCCCATCGGTCACAGGGTCCCCCTCCTACATTTGGGAGGAGAAGCTGAGACGTCTTAAGAAATCTCTAAAAGATTGGGTCAAGTCACTCCCTTCTCCTGACCAAGCCAAGTCTCATGCTGCCCTTGCGTTGGAGCTCCACCAAGCCAAAATTGAGGCAGGTCTCGTGGATAATGAAGATCTTCAATTAGAGGCCAAGCTCCACTCGGATCTCCATGTTGCATGTTGGTAGGAGTCTGAATGGTGGAGACAAAAATCAAGGTGTAAATGGCTGAAAGATGGTGACCGAAACACCAGCTATTTTCACAAACAGGCAATGGCCAGAAAGAATTTTAATTGTGTAAGTGAGATACAAACTCAGGATAGATTAATTTCTAATCTTGAGGATATTAAAATTGCAGCCACTAATCACTTCCAGGAACTGTTCACGGCCTAGCCCACCCCTGAAGACGTCGAGCTCCTTAGTCTCATCCCTAGAATGGTGAAGAAGAAGGACAACGACCTGCTGATAAAGACCATCACGCTAGAGGAAATTAAGCAGGAATTCGATGTTATGGAGGATGATTGAGCTCCGGGGCCAGATGGTTACACTGTCAACTTCATAAAAATATGTTGGGACATAGTAAAACATGATTTATTTAAAATGATTTCTAAATCTCAGAGATGCAGCAAAATTGGAGGTAGTACAAACTCGACATTCTTGGCCCTCATCCCAAAAGAGAAGGATGCCAAGTCTTTTGATCGGTTCAGGCCAATATCCCTGTGCAACATAGGGTATAAAATTATTATAAAGATCATGGCCAGCAGACTCAAAAATATTCTACCTTACCTTGTTCCGGAGAACCAAGGAGGTTTTGTTAAAGGTAGAAAGATCTGGGATAATATCATATTAGTCCAAGAGGCTATTCATTCTAGCTTGAAGAATGGGGATAAAGGGATGGTGGTAAAGCTTGATTTAGCCAATGCTTTCGACATGGTCAGCCACACATTTATTTTCCAGGTAATGCAGAGATATGGATTCGCCCCAGATTTTATCAGTTGGGTCAAGGCCTGCATCAGTAAGCCTTGGATAGCCCCGCTAGTCAATGGAAGAGCAACCCATTTTTTTCAAGCTTCGAGAGGACTGAGGCAAGGATGCCCTCTCTCCCCCCTGCTGTATGCCATTCAGGCTTCTGTCCTTAGCTATCAGTTCGAAAATGCCAGGCAAGAGCAGGACCTCCCAGGCATTAGAATGGCAAGAGGCACTAAAGATATTAACCACACGCAATTTGTGGATGATACCATCTTACTCGGAGGAGCCATCCAAATCATTGCTCACCGCTTCAAGAGTGAAATAACTCGCTATTGTCATGCCTCTGGCAGCAAAATCAACGTAAGGAAGAGCCAAATCTATGGCTGGAATGTAAATCCCAGGGAAATGCTAGAGATCTCTCGGGTTCTTAATATGAAAGGAGTTGTCTCCTGGGAGTCTTTCAACTACTTAGGGGTGCCCATTTTCAAAACCAAGACCAATAGCTTAGCCTGGCAGCCTATTGTGGAAAAAATTAAAAGTAAAATCATGGGATGGGGGACAGCCTGGTTAAATCTGGCTGGGAAGGTAATTTTAATTAAGGCAGTGTTGAATAGTTACTTGCTGTACCAATGCTCTTTGATTCTTGCTCCGATCAAAGCCATTTCTCAAATTAAGGGTCTGATGAGATCTTTTTTGTGGCAAGGTGGAGCTAATGGAAGTAAAAAATTTCCTCTAGTAAATTGGAAAACTGTTAAAATGCCTAAACAGGAGGGGGGCCTCCATATCAGAGATTTAAGGATTCAAAATCTTGCCATGGGATCCAAGCTGCTCTGGAGCATGCTAGATGTCAAACCATCTTGTTGCAGCACTATGCTGAGATGTAAATATTTCCCAGGCCATCGATTGAGATGCCTTGATGAGGACAGCCACGTTAGAAATGGTTCAGCGATCTACAGGCTCTGTTTGAAGGCGCTGCCTCAATTCAGGGAGGAGCTACACTGGATTTTGGGTAATGGACAATCCATCAATATGTGGAATGACACGATCCTCTCCAAAAATCCACCTCAGCTCCCACATCTTCAAATTTGGATGGAGTCGCTAGGCCTCACTACTTTATGGGATATTTCCTCCTGGGAGAGCGATGTGCCAAATCGATGGGGAGGATGGGCTATTCCAGCGTGCCCTGAGGAGTTGGAGGAAGATAGAAAACGGTTATTGCAACATTTGGCAGGACTTGCTCCTCTCACTAAACTCAAGAAGGACAGGCATGGTTGGGGTTCGGGAACTTATTCAGCCTCTGCAGGTTACCAGCGTTTTGCAGTGAATTACAATGTGTCGGGAAACCCAAAGAAATGGAATAATTTGTGGAACAGCAGCACGTTGCCAAAGATTGACTTGTTTACTTGGACACTGCTGCACGAGAGAACTCTCACGGGGGAGAACTTGATAAAAAAGGGGTTTGCTGGGCCGTTTCGTTGTCCACTATGTGCTGAAGAATCCGAGAATATCAGCCATCTTTTTTTAAATTGTCCATATGCCATATCAATTTGGAAGGACGTGATGAAGACCTGGGGAGATGGAATGCAACTATTGGATAATATTCAGGCCTGCTTTCTTGGCTGGGATAATTTATATCAGTGAGAGATGACTAATAAAAATGGGTTGAAGGCCTGCTGGCGAAAACTCCCCAAAATAATCTGCTGGGGTCTTTGGATCGAAAGAAACCACAGAATTTTTAAAGACAAAAGCCAACCAGCATGGAAGACAGCCATCAAAATAAGTGCCCTGTTTAAGGAAGTTGTTAGAACGTCAAAAATCCCAAATAATAAAGAAAATCTGACTGTCAATGAAAACAATTTGATGCATAGTCTTAACATCAAGACTGTAAATAATATGGTGGTTAATAAGGTGGAGGATTGGGAGATCAGAATAGATAAATCACAGTTTGAGAATTGGCTAAATGAGAGGAAAAGTTTCAAACTTTTCTTCTACGGAGCCTCCAAAGGGAACCCTGGCAAAGCGGGAGGAGGTGGCGTTATTTTTGATCCAGGCAGGAATAAGGAGTCATAATTCTTCTGGAACATAGGATATGATACCAATAATATGGCGGAGGCATATGGGCTTTGGCAGGGTCTTAAACAGCTAAAGGTTATAGGAGCGGATGATGTTATGGTTTGTGGAGATTCCAGACTAATTATCCAGGAGCTGAATGGGGGAAGTAGGGGCAAGAATGAGCATACTGCAAGACTGATTAAGAGAATCGGATCCAAGGCCAACACGTTCAGGAAGATTAAATTTTATCATGTTCTTAGAAATCTTAATGTTCAGGCGGACTCGGCAGCCAATAAGTCCATAGCTATTGGCCTTAATGAGCTAAATGTTAACTCGGTTGTATCCATTGATATTCCTCCCTAGATCCGCAAAAGGCTATATGCCTGGCACTGGCTAAGATGCTAGTCGTTTGTACTATTGTGTTCCTCGGTTCAGTTTTTCCTTATTGAGTTCACCATTATAATATAACTTTTTTTGTTATAAAAAAAAAAAATGGTGCCTTCGTCCACCTCGAGATTAAGCGAGGGGATTTCAATTGGCGTGTGTATATGATGGCATTAACGAAGTTCATGATGGCTCATGTTGGGTTTTGTGTGACGTATGAGATGATGGGTTCCTTAATTGATTTCTTGTAGCTAACAAAATCATTTAGCCCAATAAGACCATAAGGAGCGTGTTGTGAGAGGTTTTGAAGACGCGAAAACCAAAGGGTGAGGGGCAAGTTGTAGAGCCACTCAATTTCCCGCTTTCAAAGTTCAATTGAGCAATAAATCCTTTGCTCGACATGATTGCATGTCTCATTGGTTTTTAGGGAGCCACTCGATTTTTCCTTTCAAAGTTCAATGGAGCAATACATCACTTGGCCGACATGTGTTTCTGTCCTGTTAGTTTTTAGTTGTACTGATATTAATGGCATGTGAATATGGGCCCACTTTCATACTTCCAAACGACGGACGGAGGACACCATTACCAAGATAGGATAGTAGTGAGAATGAAAAAGATGAGGAGCAACTGGGAGGGCCATTTACCTAGCTAGCTAGTCTAGTTCAAGTGCTAGACAAAGCTTTCCAAACACCATTAAAAGGAAATTCCCATGGTTCTTTGTTTCACATCCCAATCTCATCGTCACACCTACTACAAATGATCTTGTAAGGTGAGAGAGTGATGAAGTAGAACTCTGATATTGGAAGGCGAGAGAGTGATGAAGGAGAACTCCATGGAAGCAAGTATGTATAGCAAGTCGTAGGAAAATGTTTGAATGCCATTAGAGATGTGTTCAAAGAGGTTAGATAAATATATTGAAAACTTCAAGGGAACCTCTTCAATGTAAGGCAAGACTATTGATTGTATGACTATCCAATATTTTTAATTGGGTTCATCCAATGCATTGAAATATCACTGCATAATTACACTAAATATCACATAGCCTTCAAGATGGTTGTATATTTTTCTTAAAAAATCATGGCTATGCATGATCCATAAAGATTTATTTATTGAGGTTGTGTGTCCATTGTGTTATATATAAGGATTTCAACTATTGGAGTCTCGAAGTGTGGCGTAATGTCTAAGTGTTGCATTAAAGTTTAATACCAATATGGTTTGATGGAAATTGTTGTTTTCTTTTTTATTAATTGTACACTAAGATTCTAAAATGATTGCAACAAATGTTGATTTAAATATATTAATATTAAATGTCACTTTTAAATGGTGGTAGGGGTAGTAGGTTATCATTGTCCCCACCCAGGTTAAAAACCCATGACTATATGTACATGACACCTATAGGAGTGTCAAAATTTATAGTAATGAAAAAAAGAAGTCACTTCTTCCTAAAAGCTTATATATAAATTCACGAGGGAGGGATGATAAACACTTTAAATCATAGGAGTGGAATCTTCTTTATGGTTTTATATTCAAATTTTACAATCACATGTTGGAATATTTTACAATCAGAATGTAATATTTTAATATCATATTTAGATTTAAAAAAAAAAGATCATCACTCTCTCACCTTCGTGCTATGGTGTTGGAGGAGCCTAGTCGGCTAAGCCGACCAGATCCTCCAGTCTACTAATAGTAGATTATATCGACCTCATAGGTTGTGTTGGTTAGTTGAACCGACAGGTAGTCATGTAACTTATTGTAAATTATATATATAAGTTGTAGAGCCGGATATAAACTCAGTTCGGTTTTATGTATGAACCCACATGCGTTCTTGATTAATATAAGTTATTATTATGTCTACCACTCATTGTCTCTTATCTATATCATTGTTATATGAATATATATGTGTATCATTGGTAACCTTGCAATGTGATTGGTTACAACATTGGTTATGTTACAGGTGGTACATGTATCAGATGAAAATGACTATGACCAGATGATATTAGAGTAAGAGATTAATGATTGGTGGGAGTGTAAAATAGCGAACTACCTCCAAAATTAAGCTAGAAGAAAAAAGCCAACAATTGCTCAAGCAAAGGAGACATTCTTCTCTAAAACACATGAAAAATTTGTTGAGTCCTTTCCGCATGCACTGAAGAAGATTCTAGATGAAAAATATGGCAGGTGAAAAAGAACATCAGTTACGCCAGAAACTAACAAGAGGAAGCCACACAAATTTGTCGAAGTGGTTCAAGAGAATTGTTGATTAATTATGTGAGGAGCGAGCCGTCGATAATGTTAAAGAGAGATTCTATAACGACCTCACCGAACAATTCCATTGTTCGCTACCAACACTTTTGTTTAAATTTCTGATTGACAAGAGAGTCGCACACATTGTCGAACCTTGTCCATTGTTGTTGACACCACCAAGAAACACAAACTAGGAGGCCAAGCAAAAAGAGTGGGAGAAATTCATACAAGAAAGAGAGTGGGAGTACTTCCTACACAAATAACCAGTTACACCCTATCTTTCTAAAAAGATTCAGGTCGGCAATGGGGGGGTAGCTAGTCATGTTCAGGTAAAGTAGAGAAATAATTGTCGACTTATGAAGAAAATTGAAATTCCAACGATGAAAAGTAAAAATTAAAAAAAAAAGGAAAAAAATGAAAAAAATTGAACAATCACACACAAAAGCACTCCATATATATAGAAGATCGAAAGGGAAAATAAAATAAACAGGCGGGAAGAAATTAGAGAGAAAGGGGTTGNGAAAAAAATGAAAAAAATTGAACAATCACACACAAAAGCACTCCATATATATAGAAGATCGAAAGGGAAAATAAAATAAACAGGCGGGAAGAAATTAGAGAGAAAGGTGTTGTACTCCAGCAAGAAATAAAAGCGAATATGGCGACAGAATCATAAGGTAATCTGCCAGAGACAGGTCATGATCGATGAGAAGAGGGAGTTGATGAAGAGCTGACACCCATGGAAGAATACTTGTGGATAGAGCAGAATAGATCTCTCCAAGTAACCATACCGCAAAATATAATACCACATTTCTTGTAAAATCTTACTAAGAGTGCCCAAGTGCAAGACATTGTTCAAGAAGACCTGGGACTATGAGCTGGCCAATTAGGTGTATGGAGTCGATGGGACGATGCAGAAAATGATGTCGACCATATTTTAATTCATTGACCACGAGAAGGGAATTAGATCCCTTTCCAACCCTATTCTTCCTCTCACATTATTCATCTACTTTACTCGGAGCATGAAGGAGCGCCCCCATAGCCAATTCCAACTATAACCAATTCACCGGAACCTTTGAAATCATCGAGAAGAGAAGTATCCCAGTTTCAACAAAATTTTACCTGGGTATCAATGGAACAAGTCGACATAAACTGACTTCTAGTTGAAAGTGAACCGATCGTTACAAAAAACACTACCGACGGAAATGAAAGTTCTATCGAAAATAGTTGTGAAGAAAACATAGTTACAGGGAATAACCCACCACCACCACCACTAAACCCACCAACTGAAGGAGACAAAGACAATGAAGATATGGCACACATGACTGCTCATATTCCCCTTTATAAGGGAGATGAAGACCCCAAACGACATTGGTTTGTATGTGAGTCGATATGGGAGGTGAACGTCATTGCCAGCGAAGAACCTCAAATGGCGTAGTTTGCTAGTGCTCTTCGTAAGAGAGCACTAACTTGGTATATGACCTACATTGAAAAAACGTCAAATGCGACAAAAGGTCAAATTAAGCAACAAAATCATGGCTGCTAAAACAAACGGGATGAATTTTTTGCGCGCTCCAAGAAGATTTAAATTTTTTGGTTCGTTTTGGTTTTGCCAAAGTTGCTTGTGGTTGATGTTGTTTGGAGGTCCTCTCAGTTTGATTGGCTTGGATTGACTTTTGGTGGATCTTTGCTGAGCTCTAGAGAAGATCGGCCATTCTTATGGTGGTTCATATCTGTGAAGGTGGATGCCCGCTTCGCTGGGTCGCGCCCTACCCTAGTGTGCTCGAGCTTGTGGTTCCAGATTGGCCTGCTACTCTGTACTTTCATCATTAATGCTTGGGTTTCCCTTGTTGGTCCATGTTTTGATCTGCTTCTAGCCTCCTGTAGCTGGACCTGCTAAACTCTCGGCTTGGTAAGTCTATTTTCTTTGGAGTTGGCTTTGCCTTCTTGCTACTTGTTGACTTTAGAGGTTGATTCAGCTTGGTAAGTTTGCGCTTGTGTCTTTCATTAGAGTTGGCTATGTGCCTTCTTGTTGTTGGACTCATCTACTCCAGCTGTTCGGTGGAGAGTACAGGTTTCTGTGGACTCTGGGTTCTTTTTTGGGGAAGGCTTGGTGAGCTAGATGTCTCTAGCTTATGTTGAGTAGGTGCTAGCTTCCTTTGGGCTTTCCATGGCCTCTGTAGGGGGGCCTCCTCTTCCTCCTGAGTTAGAGGCACTCAAACGTCTAATTTCTACTTATGGGAAGAGAAAAGGCAGCCCTCTGAGTTAGTCTTTTGTGAAGAAGATAGACATCCCTTCGGTTTACCTCCCGGCTGAAAGACCTTGCAGGATTGCCTTGAATCTTGTAGAGCATGCCCTCATTGGTCAATTTACTGGGTTGTGGCCTTCCCCGAAGGCTATTGATGGATGGGTTCAGAGAAATTGGAGATCCTTGGTCTTAGAAGGGATCCGAAATCACTTCATAGGCAGAGGATACTACGTCTTTGTCTTTGACACAGTTGAAGACCGAGACCTTATATTCCGCAATGGCCCATATTTCATGGGTCCCCAGGGACTCTACTTGAACAAATAGATGTCGGATTTCGATCCGTCTCAGGATGTTCCTTCAGCTATCCTAGTATGGGTTTGGCTTCCCCACCTTCCCCTTCATTGCTGGAATTCAAAATCTCTTGAAGCTATTGGAAATACGCTCGGTAGTTACATTGACAGGGATGAAAGGAAAGATCAGTATTCCTGCGCCAGAATTTGTGTTGAGGTTGATTTGGAGATTGGGTTTCCTGAAGCAATCAAGTTAAATGTGGTTGATTGGTCTCATTTCTAGGAATTATATTATGAACTACACCCGTTTAAGTGCCGATTCTGTCATGAATATGGCCATTTTGCTCGTAATTGTAAGAAAAAATCTGAAGAAAGCAAGCTCCTCTAAACTGAAATATAAAGATGGAAATGTTGGAAATGGAACAAAACCTATGGGAAATAAATCAACAGTAGTAGTCTCCTCTAAACTTGTGAATACTATAGAGGGAAATATTGGAAATAGAACCCATCCTGAGGTGAATTCAGTAATCCCACAGGATGTAGGAAACGTTTCAAGGACTTCAAACTCTTTCGGGGTTTTAAGTACTCCTGAAGCTCAGGTCTCTCCAGTTCTTGAAGAAGGTGAACTCCAACACTTTGATGTTCTTCTTGAAGAGGGTGAAGTAAGGACAGAACCTTAGGTTGATGTAGGGATAGTATCTCAGGATTCTGCTTTAGTTAGACTCAATTCTCCTCGAATTGAGCCTTGCTTGCAGATTCCTTCTCCCATTAGAACTGCTATCTCTCCCTCTTATGTAGATGCGGTTAAAAAGAAAGTAGAATCCTCAGGAACTTCAGAAGATGATGGGAAATTTTCAAAAAAGACTAGAAGGAAATTTTGAAAGGAGATTAGAGAGGAAGAAGCAGAGAAGTTAAAGATGCAGGGTAGTTAGGCCACCATTGAATTGTCATTTGGCAGAAGTAAAAGGAACATGCCCACAAAAGGAGGAGCAACTCCCTCCGCCTTGGGTAAATGATGCAGACCAATTCCTGGACTTGCACCGGCTTGGGAAACTCAGCAAAGGCTGAAGCAGTAAAAGATTTGCTCAAAATGTATCCCTCGGAAATTCTCCTGCTTCAAGAAACTAAGATAGAAGAGGACTCTCTTCTATTCTTAAGCAAGTCTAAATGGAAAAAAAATGTTGGTTTGGACGTAAGTGCCAGGGGCTCTTCTGGAGGTTTGGCCACCATATGGTCAGAGGATCTCTTTCATCTCAATAATTCTTTTAGAACTCAACATTGGATTTACTTCGAATTACAACATATATCCAGTAATTTATCCATTTCTCCGTTCAATTTGTATGTTCTTGTTTATTACGTGGAGAAAAAAGTTTGTTGGTAGTCTCTGCTAGAATTTTTGGAATCTCATTCCCTCACCAATATCGTGGTGGCAAGTGACCTCAATATCATTTCGATCTTAAGGAGAAGAGTGGAGGAAACCGGGATAAGGACCCTTTTTCTGGAGTTGGTCGATTCTTTGGTTCTGTCTTGTGATCTTTTAGATATTAAGCCCCAAAAAGGGCGTTTCACGTGGACGAACAATAGAATTGGGATGCCTCGTATTTCAGCTCTTCTAGATCGTTTCCTAGATCAGAGCAAGTTGCTGGATGAATTTGTTTTAACCTCTACAATTTTCCCAAAGGTAACCTCTGACCATCATCCTATCGGTCTCCGTTTGGAAAAAAGAAGTAAACCTGGGGCCGATCCCTTTTCAGTTCAATCCCACCTAGGTCGAGAGAGAAGGCTTCGATGAGATAATTTCTCATGTCTGGTCTCAGTTTATCATTGGTTCCCCCAGTTATGTATGGGAACAAAAATTGAAATTGACTAAAATCGCCTTGAAAAGTTGGATTAAAGCCCCTTTGGAAAATCCTACGAGATTCAGGGTTTAGAATGTTCAGGCTCTAACAGATATTCAGTTTAGCATGGAAAATACCGAAATCTCTAAAGTTCAGCTAATGGTTGAGCAATCTGCACAATCATCTGCATTCACTGCCTTTCGTTAGGAAGAAGAACATTTGAGACTTAAATCCCAGAGTCTCTGGTTGCTTGCTGGGGACAAAAACTCTTCCTTTTTTCATCAACAATGTAGATCCAGGCTCTCACATAACCATATTTCTGAAATTTGCACCAGCAATGGTGAATTTATCAAAGGCCAATTGCAATTGCAATAGGCAGCAAATGAACATTTTCAACGTTTGTTTTATGAAGATGGCAATACTAATGATTTTTTGAGTTCTGATTTTTTGTCTAATATTCCTTCTTTGGTTTCTAAAGATGACAATGTTGGACTAGTGAAACCCTTCTCTGAGAAAGAGGTGGTAGATGTAATATGGGTTATGGAACCTGATAAGGCCCCCGGGCCAAATGGTTTCTCTATCCATTTCTACAGGGTTTGTTGGAAATTTATTAAATTTGATCTTCTTAGAATGATCTCAGCCTTCCTTTCAAAAGCCAAAGTTGGAGGGAATACTAACTCAACCTTTCTAGCTTTGATTCCAAAGGAACTAAACCCTTCTTCTTTTGATCATTTCTGACCCATCTCCCTCTGTAACGCTTCTTATAAAATCTTAGCCAAGCTTTTAGCCAATAGATTGAAACCACTATTATGTTCCCTTATTTCTCCTCTACAGGGAGGGTTTGTCTAAGGAAGACACTTGTTGGATAATGTTATTCAAGTTCACGAGGCTCTCCACTCTAGTTACCTTAGGAAGGAGAAAGGTATGCTCATCAAATTAGACATGAAAAACACCTTTGATCATGTAAAACTCTCCTTTCTCTATCAATTTTTAAGAGCTTTTGGATTTAGTGCTGAGTTTGTCCATTTGATTAAAGTCTCCACTAATAAGCCTTAGATTTCACCTCTTGTAAATGGTAGGCCAACAGTTTTCTTTAAAGCCACTAGAGGGCTGAGACAAGGGTGTCCCTTGTCTCCCTTTATTTATATTTTGATGGCAGAAGTGTTAAGCAGAAAACTCACAGCAGAAATGGTGGTTGGTTCTCTTCCTGGTATCAAAATTACAAGAGGGGTTGATCCTATAAACCACACGCTGTTTGTTGATGACTCTCTCTTATTGGGAGGGGCCACCTTAATTATTGCCCAGGATTTTAAGGTAATTTTTCAAAACTTTTGTGTAACTACTGGGGCCTTGATTAATAAGGGTAAGAGTGATGTATATGGTTGGAATGTTGATCATTCAACCCTTCTTAGAATTGCGAATACTTTGGGTTTTCAAGGATTTGAAAAGTGGGAAAGTATTAAGTATTTGGGGCTCCCATTAACTATGGGTTCTAAACTTTTGTCGTTGTGGAATGATGTGATTTGCAAGATTAAAGCTAAAATTGTTTCATGGGGAGGTTATTGGCTAACTAAGGCACATAAATTGATCCTTATCAAGGTAGTTCTTTCATCCCTCCCTATTTTTCAGTGTTCCTTGCTTCTTGCTCCCAAATCTATCTCTGCTCAAATCGCCAAACTTCTTTGTGATTTTCTTTGGGAGGGAGGCAAAGGCAATCAAAAGAAAATGCATTTAGTCAGCGGGGAAATCATTAAAAGACCAGTTTCTAAGGGTGGTTTGAATATTCGAGATCCTGAGTTGGTAAACTTGGCTTTGGGAGGAAAGCTCTTATGGCAGCTATACCCCAACAAAAATAACCCGGGCAGTAAAATTTTTCGAAAGAAGTATCTTAAGGGTACCCCTTTGAGAAACTTTAACTCAGCTTCCTCCTCCTTAGGGACAACAATTTGGAATCTTTGTAGAAGACGTCTGGATAGTTTTCAGCTTCAGCCATATCAGATTCCTGGAAGTGGGAAAAGGACACTTCTGTGGGAGGATAAGATAATGGGGAATCTGCCTCTTTCCTCTAATGATTATCTAAGTGAGATTAAGGATTAGTTAAGTAACAAAGGCTTCCTTAGGCTGACAAATATTTTCTCTTGGGACAGAGCCGGGAACTAGGTTTGTTGGAGCTTTCCAAAGATTCCGGATTATCTCATTCCTCGGCAGAATTTGTTGGTTTTATCCTTAACCAGTCGTGCTCCTGTAAATTGTTTTTTTAAAGATGGTTGGGGTTGGGGTAGAACTGGTAATTATTCTGCAGCTCTTGGATTCAAAGCTATTCAGTTGACCCTTGATTCTAGGATTCCTCCAGTGATTTGGATCTCTGTTTGGTCCTCCTTTTGTTTGTCGAAGGCGAATTTATTCATCTGGACTCTTTTGCACAGAAGAGTGTTGTTTGGTGAAAATATTTGCAGGTGAGGGTTCAATGGCCCTTTTTGCTGTTGTCTCTGCTTTTCAGCAATTGAAACTTTAGACCACATTTTTATAAATTGTGTTTTCTCTCAACATGTATGGAATATGGTTCTTAATGGCCTCTCTTTCATGCCCTGCTCTAATCTAATGGTCATTGCTATTTACTTGTCTTGGCATCAACGACTCCCTAAATGGCAGGATCAATTTTCTGTTGCCACCATGGATTGGAAGAATCTATGGCAATCTATTCCCAAAATCACCTGGTGTATATTATGGAAAACCAGGAACGATGGAATTTTTAATGGTGTGTAGTTCACTCCCGAGACGGTGGCCAAAAAAATTAAATTTTCCATCTCTGAATTAGTTTATAATTCTCCTTCCAAGTTAATGTTTCCAGAGGAGGTATATGACTGTCTTGGCAAAGCTTCCTTCAACATTAAAATTGTGACCCCTAGCAAACAAATTTGCTCTCCTGTTTGGCGAATTCGTTGCAAAGAATCTGAATTTTTTGATAAATGGAAGACGTCCTCTTCGACTTGCATTTTTTTTATGGTGCTTCTAAGGGCAACCTGAGGATTTCTGGTGCTGGAGGAATATTAATCTAGCCGGACAGGTCTTCAGAAATAAGTTTCAGTTGGGGGCTCATTTTTATGTCAAATAACCAAGCCGAGAGTTACAGTCTTCTTAAAGCACTTCAATTGGCTCAGGAGACTGGGTTTTTGTCAATTCAAGTGTATGGAGATTCAAAATTACTAATAAAAATTTTAAACTCAAAGGGTTACTTTAATAATCCAGTTTTGAATCTAATTTTGCAGAGAATTTGAAAAGTAATGAAAGAGTTTGAAAGGGCTGCGTTTTTTCATATTCTGCGTGAATTAAGTGGAAGGGCAGATTCTTTGGCGAGTAAAGGTTGCCCTTTAGCTCAAGGACAACTTAGTCTTAATGGCAAATCCAATAAATTCCAGCCAATTCCTTAAGTTTAGTTCGACAATTCTTCTTTTTTTAGCAAGAAACTGTAAATTCTTTGCTTTTTGTAGCAGTTAACCTTCTTGGTTGTAATTGGCTGAAATGACTATTTTTCTTTCAATTCTGAATTCTTTTCTTAAGAAAAAAATATATAGTCGTTTTTGTTTAAAAAAAAATTAAGCAACAATTTACATTCTTTAAAACGCCCGACACAAAACATCTTGCGGCTAAAAAGCTGAAGACTACAGCTCATAAACCAATTGAAATAGTTTGGGAATATGGCAAAAGATTTGATTTAATGAGCCAATTGGAATATAATATAGAAAAAAAATTATGAATTCAGTGGTTTGTTGCTAGACTACTACAAAAAATTCAAATGCATATTCGGTTGGATAACTTCAACACATATGAAGATGCACTTACCAAGGCATTACAGATTGAAATGGACAAGGATTACCCTATAAATCCTATCGATAGATGTATTGAAGAACAACCGGAAAGCATGTAGAAATCAATACGCGAAATGAGCCTTATGGGAAACAATTTCTGGTGTACTAAATGCTCGACGACTGGTCATACAAAAGACTACTATCAAAAGGATGATCATCGACAAGACATTTGGCTTATACAGACGAAGTTCTTTTGCGACATATTCCAGGAGCATGACTTACATGCAACGAAAGATTTCCTGTGTAACATGAAAATTGAACAATCTCGCTGGTGTGTAATCTAGAAAGTCAAAAGCCACTCGACAACAGAATGCCAATTAAACTTGAAAAATCGACAGAACTATCAAGCAGTCTATCACACAAATGGTGTCCACAAAATAACAATGCTAACAATAATGAAAGGAATAAAAATAACGACTAGAACGATTGAAATAATTACCAAAGATATGACGCTTGCAGATACGAACACTAAAATGAAAACTATAACCGACGTGGAGGATTTCAATGGCGAGGTCGATATTTAAGAAATTGGGAAAACAGATCACGTCGACCCATCTAGTGCTATACATGCCTAAACGAAGGACATTGACATGCGGATTGTCCATACAAGGACTAGACCGACCTAAAATTTTGTACAAGTTGTGGAGTAGGTCATCACTCTTTGGAGGATTCCCCTACCATGCTTGAAAAAATAAACAATAAAAATAACGTTGATGTCTTGTCTAGTGTTCAAAAGTGTGATATTGTTCAAACTAAGAATTTATAAATTTTTACCCAACAATGAACAAACATTTTCATGGATAATCCTCAAATTAGTAAAATAAAAAGTAAAGAAGATTATCCTAACCTTACTAAACAAAAAAGATTATATAATGATGCATCAAACATATTCCAAGAACTAGAAGCACATAAATAAAATGATGACCCTTGACAGAATATTACTAATGAACTACTTAAACTAATAAGTAATGATGAGTCTGTTGCAAACATAATAGATTTAATGTACAATATTGATGGCCACAATGACCAACTATATCCAAGACTTCAACTTACAGGCTGAATTCTTGGTTGAAATCTTCTATCAAACCTTTAACTCAGGTTCTCCGCAATTTCGTCATTCCACAAGACGTTTCCCACAACACTACGGATTACGGGATGCGGCTTTACAACTTTTATTGTTTTTGAATTGAACTTCCGCAACTGATTACGGCCGCAACGGTCTATCCCGCATGCGGGTTACGGAACTTGACTTATCAAAAACTGAGTTCCTGCAATTTCCATGTTTCCTGATTTCCACAATATTTCAAAGTATTCTGCACCATCGATTCTTGCAGATTAGTTCTCTTCCGTTGATCAGTCTCTAGATGCGGAACAGATTGTAATCGTTGATTTCTATCGTGATATTTCTTCATCATTCGATCTTCTCTGAGATCTATCTTCGTAGCTCGCCAAATTGATCACCGAAAGGATCAATTTCTCTGCAATTCGGAAACTAAATAATTTATACACATAATTATACGGAGTAAACCTGGGATGAATTTATATCTCTACATATTTATATAAAACCAAGAATCCATCAAAATACACACAGAATGTAATCCTCTGTTCTTTATTCAACTTGATCGAAATTTCAAACACAGAGAATTCAACTTATTCACTCCTTCTGTGCACACTCTTTATTATCTCATCTTTCACTCCTTTTTCCTTTTCCTTCTGCCCCCTTCCTCCTTTAGATCTATTCACTCAAATTAATTTATAACACTCAGAAAACTTGTTAGATCCAACTAAGTTGGACCTATGGACCTAATAAAAGAAAACCATATCGACAAGGATCAATCCTTGATAAATCCATGCAGGGATCAAGGAGAACAAAGGAAAAATTGCCACTTATTACAAATTTAAAACTAATTCTATCTACTTGTTATCGAACCCTATCCATCTAGAACTTGATTACAAGGCAAGCTTATTTATTAGTAAATGAACTTCGAGTTGGATGCTAAGTTGATTCATCAGTAAATGAACTTTGAGTTGGATGCTCATGCATCATACTCCTAGGGAAGAAAAGAATTTTTCATTAAGTCTTCAGGTAGTACATTGTACTTGGAAATTTCTTGCTCTGTCATCCAGGATACATCTTTAGTAGGCTGATTTCTCCATTTGACCAGGTATTTAAAGAAGGTTTTGTTCCTGGTCTTCCTTAAGATTCTTTTCTCAAGGATGGATTCAATATGAGGTTGTTCTTTTTGTGGAATTTGTCCTTGCCAATCTATAGCTAGATCATCTCTATCTGAAGTTACACCATCTGGTTGGATACCTGCATCTCTAAAAGGATACAAATATGAAACATTAAAAATTGGTGAAATTTGAAGGTCAGAAGGAAGTTCAATTTCAGAAGCATTTGGACAAAACTTCCTTAAAACTTTACAAGGTCCAATCTTTTTAAGCTTCAACTTATTATAAGTTCCTTTACAGAACCTTTCCTTTTTAAGATAGGCCATCACTAAATCTCCAATCTGAAAATTCACTTCTCTCCTCTTTAGGTCTGCTCTATGTTTATACGTCTCCGCACTTTCTTGTAATCTCTTCTTGTAGCTCATGCATACTAACTGCAAATCCTTCACCCTCTGCATTTCTATTTTCATGTTTTCCCAAATTTCTAAGTTCATATACACCTCTTGGATGCATCGAATAGACAATTTGAAAAGGACTCATACATGTGCTTCTATTGGGTGAATCATTGTATGTGAACTCAGCCTGAGCTAAATTTAAGTCCCACTGTTTTCGATTTTCGATGTTCATACACCAAACTTCTTAGTATATTTCCCAAGCTCCTATTTACCACTTCAGTCTGTCCATCAGTATGAGGGTGATAAGCAGAACTAAAACTGAGATTAGTCCCAAATTTCTTCCATAGAGTTCTCCAAAAATGACCGACAATTTTTGTATCTCTGTCAGACACAATACTCAAAGGCAAACCATGCAACTTTACAATTTCTGAAAAGAATAGATTAGCAATGTTTGTTGCATCATTAGTGTTTTTGCATGCAATGAAATTAGCCATTTTGGAAAATCTATCTAGTACAACATAAATTGAATCATGAGCTCTCTGAGTTCTAGGTAAACCTAAAACAAAATCCATGCTTATTAAATCCCAAGGCCTAGCTAGAATAGGTAATGGTTGATACAATCTTTTGTTCTGACTTCTCCCTTTTGCATGTTGACAGACTCTACATCCTTCAACAAATTTCTTCACATCATGCTGCATCTTTGGCCAAAAATAAAAATTACTCACTAGAGCAAAAGTCTTGGCTATCCCAAAATGTCCAAAGAGACCCCCACTATGCTTTTCTTGAATTAAATTTTCCCTCATTGAACATCTTGGAATACACAACTTACTATCTTTGAACAACAATCCTTCCTGCATCATATAATCTAACCACTGGTTTCTGTTATGGGTAGCTGGATTTTCACAGGAAGCATAAATATCATTGAAATCTATATCCTCTTTATACATAGCAATCAAATTTTCAAATCCCAAAGTACTGATCTTAACTTCCTGCATTACCAAACTTATCCTTCTCAAAGCATCAACAAATTTATTAGACTTACCACTTGTATGTTTGATAACGAAGGTAAAGTTCTGCAAAAATTCTACCCATTTAGCATGCCTCTAATTTAATTTAGGTTGGTTGTTGATGAACTGCAAAGCATGATTGTTAGAATACAAAACAAATTCCCTAGGCATTAAATAATGTCTCCACTTTTTAAGAGCTTGCACAACAACATATAATTCTTTATCATACAAAGAGCACTTTTGTTTAGCTTCATTCAACTTTTCACTGAAATATGCCACTGGCCTATGTTCTTGACTTAAAACTACTCCTGTTGCTGCTCCATTGGCATCTGTCTCCACCTGAAACACTTTATCAAAACTGGGAAAAGCCAAAATAGGATTCTTAGTTATTTTCTTCTGCAATAATTTAAAATTTCTATCATATGCTTTAGTCCATTGGAAAGGTTGTTTACTTCCTCTGAAAGTATCTATTAAAGGTTCACAAATCTGACTGGAATTCTTAATGAACTTCCTATAGAAACTAGCAAGTCCATGAAAAATTATTACCTCATAAGCATTCCTTTGAACTGGCCAATTTAAAATTGCTTGCACTTTATCATAATCCATTTTTAGTCCTTCTTCTGAAACCACAAACCCCAAGTAGAACAATTCTTTTTTTAGGAAGCTACACTTGTTCAAATTTATCAGCAGCTTCTCCTTCTGCAAAGTCCTCAACACCAACTTAAGGTGCCTTAAATGCTCTTCTTTGTTCTGACTAAAAATCAGGATGTCATCTAGATATACTATCACAAATTTTCCAGTAAATTCTTTCAAAACCTCATTCATCAATCTCATGAAAGTACTGGGTGCATTTGTAAGCCCAAATGGCATCACTAACCACTCATATAGACCATCATTAGTTTTAAATGTTGTTTTCCATTCATCCCCTTCCCTTATTCTAATCTGATGATATCCACTTTTCAAATCTAATTTGGAAAAATATTTTGAACCACTTAAACAGTCCATCAGATCATCAATTCCAGATAAAGGAAATATATACCTATTAGTGATCTTGTTGATTTCCCTGGAGTCAGTACACATTCTCCACCCACCATCTTTCTTTGGACTTAGCATAGTGGGTGTGGCACAAGGACTCAAGCTCTCTTTCACCAATCCCTTCTCCAAAAGCTCCTATACTTGTTGTTTGATTTCTTCATTTTCTAGAGGGGTTAATCTGTATGTTGCTTTGTTAGGTAAACTTGCACCAGGTATTAAGTCAATGTGACGGCTAATACTTCTTATAGGAGGTAATTGATCTGGAAATTCATCCACAATAATGTCAGCATACTCATCAAGCAAAGTTTTAGCTTCACCTGGCAAATCATCTAAATCTATAGAAGTTAAAATTACCTTTGGCTTACCAATAAGAGCAAAATGTAGATCATTTTCTTTCTGAACTTCCTGTAATAGTTCTTTTCCAAACATCGGCAAAATGCTTGATCTTGAACTTCCTTGAACTGCTTCATCTTCTAAGGTTGACACGGTATGTCTCTTCCCATCTTTCTCCAGAGAATAAGTATTCTTCCTCTCGTCATGAATAGCTTTCCTGTCATACTACCATGGCCTCCCTAAGAGTATATGTCACACATCCATAGGAATTATGTCACACAATATTTCATCCTTGTAAGTACCAATCTGGAACTCCACATTACACTGCTCATTCATCAAGAGCTGATGTCCTTTCTGTAACCAGGACACTTTGTAAGGAGTGGGATGCTTCATCCTCTTCAATCCCAGCTTCTCTACCATCTATGTGGAAACCAAATTATCAGTACTACCACTATCAATAACCATTTTACAACACTTACCTTGTGACTTACACCTTGTTCTGAACAGACTTTTCCTTTGAACTGGTTCATGTACTCGTTTCTCTGTCCTCACCAAAACTCTCTTCAACATAAGAGCCTCTTTATCCTCTAGAGGATTATTCACTTATGTTTCTTCTTTTGATTCTTCCTGAGCCTCTGTAACATTCACATCTCTGACCTGTAGATTTATTTTTTGGACAGTCCCAAGACATATGTCCAATCTCTCCACAAGCATAACATCTTACTTCTTTATTTCTACCTCTTCCTCTACCTCCTCTGAATCCTCCTCTCTAGAATGATTGAATGCTACTACTAGAACTTTCAACTTCATCTTTAGAAGTTCTACCTCCTCTGTTTGGAACACCTCTGCCTCTTACCATGTTCTTTCCTCTCTTCCTATGGTTTTGATTTCTTAGCAATTTCTCTTATATCTTTAAAGCTACCTGATATGCATCTTCTACAGTTTTCAAATTTAATATATCGAGTTCATCATATATATCATATCTCAACCCATTTATATACCTAGTTACTCTTTCTAGACCTCCCTTTGTGTGTCCATATCTAATATTCAGTCTAAAAAACTCTTATGTATATTCATTTACTGTCATAGCCTTATGTCTAAGGTTCTGTAATTGTCTAAGAAGATTTAACTGATAGTCCTTAGGCATAAATTGACTTTTAATCTTATACAACATCTTATACCAAGAGTTAATTTTTTTCTTACCTCTTCTTTCTCAATGGATCTGGAGCTCATCCCACCAGATAGCTGCATGTCCCTTCAATCTGGTAGCTGCATATCTTAGTTTCATCCTGTCTTCTATCTCTTCAAAATCAAAGTATTTACTCAGAGCATTAATCCAATCCATGAGTTATTCAACATTTAATTTACTTGAATACATAGGTACTTCTATTCTTGGTCTGCCACTGGTTTTCATCAACATCTTCAAGATTTTAACTTCATCAAGATCTTCTTCTTCTTGTTCCTCAGAGGATCCATATTCGGCTTCTTCATCACTTCCATCTGAATTGTCTGAATGGTTCTTTCTTTCCATAGCTTCTAACCTTTCTTCAAGTATTCTCATGTTTCTATCCATTTATGTTTCTGCAGGTTGTCTTCCAGCTCGACCACATCCTACAGGAACTCCATGTATGCATCCCCTTCTTGGCAACATCTTTCTTCACGGACTCAACTGATCAACTGAGCTACTACGCAGAATCTTTGTCTTGCTCTGATACCACAACTGATGGCCACAATGACCAACTAGATCCAAGACTTCAACTTACAGGTGGAATTCCTGATTGAAATCTTCTATCTAACCTTTAACTCTGGTTCTCTGCAATTTTGTTATTTTGCAAGACGTTTCCCGCAACTCCTTTTCCACAACAACACTTTTCCACAACACTTCGTATTGCAGGATGCAGCTTTACAACTTTTATTTTTTTTTAAATTGAACTTCTGCAACTAATTGCGGCCACAACGCTCTATCCCGCATGTGGGTTGCAGAACTTGACTTATCAAAAACTATGTCCCGCAATTTGCATGTTTCCCAATTTTCACAATTTCAAAGTCTTCCACACCACCGATTCTTGCTGATTAGTTCTCGCCCGTTGATCAGTCTCCAGAGGCAAAACAGTTTGTAACCATTGATTTCTATCATGATCTTTCTTTGTCATTCGGTCTTCTTTGAGATCTCTCTTCGTAGCTCGCCAAATTGATCACTGAAAGGATCAATTTCTCTGCAATTTGGAAACTAAAGAATTTATACACATAATTATATGGAGTAAACGCGGGATAAATTCATATCTCTACATATTTATATAAAACCAGGAATCCATCAAAATACACACGAAATGTAATCCTCTATTCTTTATTCGACTTGATCAGAATTTCAAACACAGAGAATTCAACTTATTCACTCCTTCTGTGCACACTCTTTATTCTCTCATCTTTCACTCTTTTTTCCTTTTCCTTCTGCCCCCTTCCTCCTTTATATCTATTACACTCAAATTAATTTATAACACTCAGAAAACCTGTCAGATCCGACTAAGTTGGACCTAAGGACATAATAAAAGAAAACCATATCGACAAATATTCGATTGGTTATAACTCAGATGCGGAATTATATGACTGGGAATTAGAAAATTGTGAATTACAAGCAAGGGGAAGTTGGACTATCCAAGGCATTCCTAAAAAGAAAACATGACAATGTTTTTCTGTCACTTCAATTCCTAAAATATTTGAACGGAAAATTAGAGAGTATCCATCCCTAAAACTAGTAAAGAATGAAGCATCAAGACAACCACCACTTAGATACAAAGAACGTGAATCACTAGCACTTCATGTTGAACAAGTCTCTAAAATTATAGGTGAACAAGGCCGACTCCAAAGTCTGGTCGAGACATTTACAGGGAAAGTTGTTCAATGGTGGGATACCCACTTGTCGAGACTACAAACATGGACAACGACTTCAAATTACTTTATTGATAGATTTGGAGGGAAGAAGCTAATAACACAGTCAAATATACTAGTCTTCACACAAGGGCAGGACCCTGAGAAACATATCACTATATGTGAAAAAGAATGTAGAAGACTAGGTTATAAGGATGAACGATTCTAGCCTCACTTGTTTCCAAACACATTAGATGATTTACCAAATAAGTGGTATAAAATGGTAGAAGCAAGAGGTGAAACATTTACATGGAATGAACTCAAAGAAAATCTGCTTAAAGACTTCAAATTTTTGCCTCGGTATGAACTATTGGGAGAAGCATCTAAACAAATAAAAACCTTCTTACATCTGGCTGAAAATACATCAACAGAAACTCGACATAACCGACAGAATGCTATCTGTCATAATATTTGATCGACTGCAATATAACATTCGACTAGAAATGGAAACCACAATTGGGAAAAATGTTCCAATGGAAAACCAATCATCTTGAAACGTCAAAACCAGTTAAGATCATATTCAAAATTAAGACAACGAAAAAGGACGATCCCGAACGATTGATAGCGAAAGATTTTTTGCCATCATTTTCACAGTTCAAAGAAGGTAATCGATAGATTAATGAAAGTAAACCACCAGAGTGGATGGATGCAAAAGTTAAGATAAAAGAAGTCAACATATATAATGACGACAAGCCTTAAATTACAAAGATTGGAAACTACTAGAACAAAGAACAAACAACAAAAATAGTCAACTTATTAAAAGAATTTCGGGATGTTTTTTGCTTGGGACTATAGGGATCTCAAAGGACTAGTTCAAGAAATGGGTGAAATGAAAATCAACATCGAACCCGAGGAAAAACCTATAAAGAAAAGACCATATAAACTTGCACATAAATATCAAGAAATAGTAAAGAAAGAAATCGACAACATGTTGGCAGTCGGAATCATCTACCTTATCGATAAGTCGGAATGGGCAAGTCCAATAGTCGTTCAACCAAAGAAACACGACTCGACACAACTACAAATTTGTGTTGACTTTTGTGATCTTAACAAAGTAACCCTCACAGACCCATTTTCGACTCCTTTCACAAATGAAATTATTAACGAAGTTGCAGGCCATGAGTGTTATTCATTCTCAGACGGATTCTCAGGATACAATCAAGTACCTATTGCTAAAGAAGACCAAAAGAAAATGACATTTGTATGCGAATTTGGATGATTCACCTACAAAGTCATGTGATTTGAACTGAAAAATGCACATGTTGTTTTCTCCATAATAGTCGTTAAAGCATTCCAGGAATATATCTATAAACAATGGTTTTATATTTCGACGATTGGATATTCTATTCTATGCTAAAAAGCCATTGTAAATGGCTAAGACTTATGCTAGAGAGATGCTGACAGATCCAATTATCCATTAATATCAAAAAGTGTATCTTTGCAACTCCAATAGGAATCCCACTGGAACACGTCATATGTAAGGAAGGAATTAAAGTCGACTTCGCAAAAATTAAAATTATTCTTGACTTAAAACCATTAGTAAATGCTAATCAACTGAGAGTCTTACTAGGACATACGAAGTATTATAGAAAGTTCATCCGACATTATTCTAACATGACATATCCACTGGAAGAACTACTAAAAAAAAATCAAGAATACGAATGAACCGATGAATGTGCCACATCATTCGACATTTTAAAGAAAAAATTAGTTAAAGCACCCATATTACGATTTTTGAATTGGTTAATCAAGTTTCATGTACATATCGATGCATCCGACATAACAATCGGAGCAATATTAATGCAACCTGGTGACAATGGAATGGACCATCCAAACGCTTACAGTAGTAGAAAATTAAATAAAACTAAACGAAATTATTCCACAACAGAAAGAGAAGCACTTGAAATAGTATTCGCACTTCAAAAATACCAACATTATTTACTCATTAATCCATTGTGTTTTACATTGACCATCAAGCATTAAAATACTTAGTAAATGAACTGTTACATCACAGAAGAATTTGTCGATGACTATTATTATTTCAATAATTTGAGTTTGAAGTCATAGCTCAATAGAGAAAAGAAAATGTTGGACCCAATCACCTGTCGAGAATCGACACAAGGGAAGACCGACTGGAATCGAAGACGATTTACCAAATGCACATTTATTTCGAATTGAAACTGTATCTTCTGACTTAGCAGAAATTGCTCAATTCCTAGAGGAAGGACGAGCGCTAGAAGAGATGAGCGATAAAAAGAAAAAGATCCCAATGATGAAAGATGCACCCTAGACTATAGTAAACAAATTCCTCTATAAACTAAGATTAGACGATGTGTTATCGATCACGAAAGAGAAAGCATAATCCACGAAGCACACTATGGTTTAGCTAGAGGACATTTTCAGGCAGACACGACATCCAGAAAAATCCAACAGTTAAGATTATGGTGTCCGCTAATACACCGGTACTATTGAGAATTTGTGAACAAATGTGACCGATGCCACCGACTAGGATGGCCTCTACCAAGCACTAAAATTCATTTAAAATCAGTAAACCCAAGCTTAACATTTGAAATTTGGGTGATTGATTTGATAGGACCATTTCCAATACCAACTAGACGAAGAAGAGCACGATATATTATCACAACAGTCGAGTATGTCACTAAGTGGGCAGAAGCGAACCCATTTGAAACCTACTCAAGTGAGATAGATGCAAAATTCATATACGAGAATATTGTCACTAGATTTAGATGTCCAGTGACCTTGATCAGTGATTAGGGGTCAAATTTTGTAAACAAAACAATCACATCTTTGACAAAACAATTCATGATCGAACATTAGAAGAGTACAACATATCAGCCCCAATCTAATGGTGCAATTGAAGCCTTTAACAAAGCATTGACCAGAGGATTAACACAAATATGTAACACTGACAAAGACAATTAGGATGAAAAAATACTTGTTGTTTTATGGGCATACAGAACAATGTACAAACAATTGACAGGTTAGCACCATTCTAACTTGTCTATAGACAAGAAGCAGTAGTACCTTTACACTTTCGACAACAAACTCCTATAATTGTTGACATATTACACATTGATGTCGAGAATGACAGAAAAGAAAGATTAACACAACTATCTAAACTATAAGAACACCGATTAATTGCAATACAACACCAAGAAATCCAAAAGCAACAACAAAAAGCTTGGCACGATCGAAATATCAAAAGTAAAACTTTGTTAGTTGGAGACCTTAAGTTACTATACAATAGTCGAGTAAAGAGAAAACCTAAAAAACTACATACCGAATGGATGGGTCCATGCATTGTCAAAGAAATCAATTCTAACGGATTCCGACTAAAAACACTACAGGGGAGTGTATTTCGGAAGTTAGTTAATGGTGCCCGACTAAAGCAGTACAAAGCCTATAAAAAAAACGATTGTATAACTATAAACAAAATACATAAAAAAATAAAAACTATAAAAGCCTAAAACAAACACAAGAAATACCGTATGACAGGACCTTGGACCAACTCTAAAGCAGGAAGCAAACAAATACCATTCGGGAGATATAATGATCTGAAAATTACTTAAGGATCTTTATAATCCTTATTTGCAAGTGAATTTTTAAATGTCAATTACTCACATAAAGCCTTTAAAAAGCATAATTAAAGAGCATCCATCAAACAAATAAACACATAAAAATGTAAGCAAACCATCAATGGACAAGAACTGATAACGAAGTTCACCAGACCCCCTGGCTACGTCTACGAGCCACTTCCAAATGGGAAGGTCAATTGATAAAATTTTCAAATGCTTACAAAATGTGTATTCTGGAAACACTTATAAGTTCTATCACTCAGACGCAGAAACAGACTGCACCACTACGTTCCGCTCGAAAAATCAAGAAACATGAATAAAAACTCGACCTTGTTCACCGGAGGCCTCCTCTGGTTCGCAAATTGTTAAGATGGGAGGAGGTTGAGGGATCAAATTTGCGGACCTCTCCCATATCTTGCTTTTGTTGTATGGTGGCAAAATATCTATTAACCACGTTTGAAATGGTTATGATATAGTTTTAATATGGCGCATTTAGGTTCGGCGTGGTGATATAGTTTGGCATATCACATATATTGCGGTGGCACATATCATACGGTTCGGTGGCATGATATATTACTAAACCATGTTATTATATACCATTTGATAACCCAAGGCCCAGGCTCCACCATTAGAGACTTGGCAGGACCACCGTTTGTGACTTGGCATTTCGATTCGGTCCACAAACACAAGTTCAACTTTAAATACAAAATGCGCCCGTGTGTTACTAAAGAACATTGTGTTTTGTGTTGGCTGGTCGTGCTTGCCAAAGACCGTAGTGGGAGGTGGAGGTCATTGGATCGAATCCCATAGGCTCCATGTTATTTTATAAAAATATACATTCTATATAACCCATTTTTTTTACATTAGAATTTTGTTTATATAACCCATTTTTTTGGCCAAATTAATTCAAAATTGCCGAAACTTCAAACTTTATTAACTTTTTCATCTGGAGGTTTTTTTTACCAAAACAAGTGTTGCTAGAAGTCTCTTGACGAGCTCTTCACCCCTGTAAGCTTTATTTTACCTTTTGAAGACTCTAATTCATATCGACTTTGAGATGATCCACCTGGGTCATATAACCATCGACATAACAGGAATGAGGAATTCCGACCACTCCAACATCACCAACACCAACACGATCCCAAAATCCACCAACATAAAGAAGGGCCAACGGTCCAATCAAACCATTATGAACATCGACATTTGGAGCACAATATTCGACATGCATTGATAGAATCACCGACAAATTGTCCTTTACAGACAAATCCACCATTAATATCCCCATTAAAACCACCAACCAATATGCATCCCCTCGCTCCAAACAATTCCCCTATAAATAATACACTAGAAGAAACTTGGACTTCATTATGCGTAGAGCTTGAACATTAGAGCAACCAAACACTAGAGCGAAATCTAACCCTTGTTGAACTAGAGCATCCGACCGACATAATGGGCCTGAAAAATTCGACCACAAATACCAGATTCGTCACGTTGAAGCTTAAAGAGTTGGGAAAAGCCAGTATAATAGTGGAGATCCGACTACACAATATTCATAATGCCAAAGTTTATGAACACATTGGAAGAGGATCTGGAAGGAAATTAAGGAATGGGGAATTGACAAAGATGACAAGTGGATAGAGGAAGCTCAAAGATTGAGCGTTAGCACAATCCTCACCGACATGAATGCACCGCTTATGGATAGCTTAGCCAGAACAAACGAAATAATTGCACAATTTATTATAAGGAGGTACCATAATGAAATTTTTATTTTGACACACCTGTAGAAATCATCGACGATCTAATCCATAAGATTACTGGATTATGAAACAAGGGAGAGTCGATACCTATTAGATTAAACCCAGGTCTCCTTGAAGAAATAACAAGTACAAAATCAGGCAAGAACTCAAGAGGACCGATAATAAGTCAAATCATTTATGACACGCCGAAGATAGCCGCCAAAAATATCTCTATCACTTTAACAAGCACATGAAGAGGTTTCGACTTAAAGCTCGACATGCTTGAATCAGTTCAAAATGTATCGACAAAAGGGAAACTGTATCACTGGGTTGAACATTTAGCCGAGATAATTAAGCACATCTATGCCAAATTCCAGGAGGAGGGCGCTCAAATCAAGTACCCCTTGTTGATAATTTGGATAACCATGTACCATCTTCAACTCGTCAGAGACAAGGATTTTGATGCACCGAATCGATCGACCATGTGGAACTTCAAATCATTTACACCAAGTGGTTGTCGACTAGGAGCACAAACAATGAAAATCTCACTCGACACATGGTTTCAAGCACTAAAACGCAAAACTATGCGCTGGCGAGTATCTCAGAACATCCAATGGAGTTTACCACTGACAACACATATCCAACTTGGGTTGGACCATACATCGGTCTGGTATCTGCAGGTTTCTAGAGGTACCACCAGGGAACTCAACTTTTACCCATCAGTTGAGGGAATCTTCAATGAACTCAGTAGACGATCCAAAACCAAATTGGATATTCCAACCATGGCACAAAGAATTGATCATTCAATGATCAAACCCTTAGCTGACGATGAAAAAGAAGAGGACTGTGAAGTTCGACTACATATAAGCACCTTCACTCTCAACCGTGACAACACTGGTGACATCAACCCATTGGGGGTCGCATTAACAACTTCACAACAGCCACAAGAGGAAGCATATCCGACTGATGAAAGTACCTAATCTAATACTCCTCTTCCAGAGTATGTACTAACAAAAGAAAATATCCATCAAATAGTTGACGAGTTATTTAAAGCTCGACAGAAAAGGAAGATCACAGACGTAAAAGGAAAGGGGAAACACAAAATCATTCTTCAAGAACCAACTGAAGATGATGACATCAAATTATATGATAGTGCAACCCTGATATTAGAAGAGGCCGCCAAGAACAAAGTCCTAGTTGATGAACGGTTTCACAAGTTTATCACAAAGGAGGAACAACGAGCAGACAAATTTGACACAAGCCAAAAGAAACTAAAGTCCGTTACACCACCATCTGTCAATCTCACCCACACCCCACCACCTCCATTGTTGATGTATATGTAACTTCGGAATGTATTCTTCCATGTATCTTATGTATTGTAACCCGATGTTTATTCCGGGATGTTTCTATTATGTATTTGAGTCATGTGGTCATGGCCCGATGTTCCGATCGGGAGGATTAATAATGTAAACAAGTCATATCAAGTCATTAGGTAAGTCCCCTCAGTTTAGGGGCACTTGAGTTATTATACACTAATTAAGGTGTAGGCTCGAGTAGTAATTATTAGGTCGAGCCTACGTGTGAAATGGCAATTCAATTGAACGGACTAATATAAATAGAGAGTGAGAGTCTCTCTATTTATCACTTGTGACTTGTATCTCTTGCTCTCTCAAGTGTAGCGCACCTTTGGAGAAGGAAATTCTTTGGCTTGACAGAAGACAGAAGACTGCTGTTGTGTTGGGAGGTCATCTTACTGTTTTGGGATCACATCTTGTGGTGATACTATCTTAGAGGAAGTTGAGGGGTTTTCTCCATTTATGGTTTCCCCTCCCAAAACTCTTTGTGTCTCTTGTCTCATGTGATGTGCTTATGTTATTGATGTGCTTGTTATTCTCTCAATGAAAAGATCTTAACATAATGCTAGCTTAAATGTTGAAAAACTAACATCCATCTCTGACCTCAGTTATCGAAGAAGTCATACCGACTTTGACAACCACTACAACACTTTCCATCATAAATCCAAACCTGCAATCATTATCCGCACCGTTCATAGCTTGACTTCAAACTGACAATGAACTCCAAGATTTTATAAACCAATTATTACCCTCTGTTCTTCCTAATTTGAAACAAATGTTACTCAAAAATCTGATTCTAGCTATGGAATATCTGCAACCCATCTTATCCGCGCCTGACAATACGGAGCTCCCACACTCACCCACTCTGCAAACACAAGTCGTCGGGTACACTGAAACCACCATCCAGAAAAAATCCCGACTTATCCAGTGACATTGTAGCAGCACACATTTCCACATTCATCCCTCACTCTATCGAACCGCCAAATGTACCACAAAACATCCCACCCATTCAACAACCCATTGTTGACATGACCACTAAACCTACTGAGTCTGTCGAGCCCATAATTCCGTTGACCTCTGACCAACCACTGTTACAAGAAGAATTAAGTCTACTTGTCAACTTGCATTCCTCACCTATCTCACCTCTACCACAAATGACCAATCTCATCGAGTCTCCAGACATTATCCACCCCACTCATCCTAGTCCTGTTACGAACCCAGATACCACACAAATACAGGAAGCCGCAGCTGAAGGCCCAATAGAACAAGTCCAAGGAAAATATAGACATAATAGAGAAGAAGAAAGAAGAAAAAGAAAACAAAGGAAAGAAAAGAAGAAAAAAGACAACTATAACAGTTTGAGCAGTAGGTACCTTCATTAATTCATCTAGTTCAACTTGGTTCCACAATGGCAATTAATCCATAGAAGGCCAAGGAAGAAGAACTAGACCTACGAGTAGATGCTATTAATAAGGAATCTAGACACAGGACTAGAGAGAAAACCAAAGAACAACTCAAGAAAACGAATACAGAACAAACATAATTTTTTACCAAGTGTGAGAATTTAGGACGACAGCTTGTTACGATTCCAGCAGAGGTCAACTCCTATAAACCTCTCGACAAGAAATATAGTCTTTTTGAAAGTGTTGTGTTGAATTTTCAGGGTCAATGAAAGGAAAGATGACAGGAACAGGTCGAGGAAACAATTATTTTATTAAGAAATCAGTTTACACCATTTACTAAAGCTTACAAACTGTTAAGTCAGTGCATTGCAGAACCCACTATCACGACCGAGGTATTGCGAAATTGGTATACTTATTATGGCCAAGTGTTTGAAAAAATTAAGAAGGCTAAATCGTCTACTAAACACTAGCGAAGCAATAACACAGACAATTGATGATCAACTCGTTTTGGAAATGAGTAAACTAGAAAAACTAGAAAAATATGAGCATCAATGGATCATCCAGGACAAAACTAGTCTCACCAGTCTCGACAAAATCAGGCCGCAATTGCAACGACTACTTTCTGTTGCCGAGGAAAAAACAAAACTTTTGGGGACCGACAATATCAACATACTCTACCTAAATATGCATCAAAAGATAGAGAACTTGTTGAGCCTCACCACTCTGACTATAGACTTTCAAAAATCACTTCGCACTTGGGAGGAATTTCACCATCAACTACTAGTCACCGCAAATGCTATTGTAGAAGTGTGCGTTCAACAAAAAACATCCATCAGGCATCACAATTTGTAGCTGAAGAACAATACAGTAGCATGCCTACTCAAGACAAAAGATTGTCATCTCCTCATTTCTTCGGCAGGAAGAAAAATTTTGTGCTGGGGGAGATGTTGGAGGAGCCTACTAGGCTAAGCCGACTAGATCCTCCACTCGACTAATTTTAGATTATGTCGACTCATAGGTCGTGTTGGTTAGTTGAACCGACATGTAGTTATGTAACTGTTTGTAAATTATATATATGGGTTGTAGAGCCAAATAGAAACTCAGTTCAGTTTTATGTATGAACCCACATGCGTTCTTGATTAATATAAGTTGTTATTATGTCTATCATTCCTTGTCTCTTATCTGTATCATTGTTATATGAATCTATATGTGCATCATTGGTAACCTTGCAATCTGATTGATTACAACATGTGGATAGTTCTTGTGCTCCTATTTCAACCAACCAATTAGTATAGCATAATTGTCATTCTCTTGCACTTGTAATGATCCATGTGTCATTTGGAAGATGGTATGTTTTCCTATTAACATATTTCCCTAGTGATTATGACCATGTAAACTTATGTTTTCATTTTATAAGTTGAATGACGATGTGCAGACAATAACATCCCGTAATTATTGTTTTTTCATATATATATATGATATATAATATGTTGATCAAGTAAATCAAGGTTCTATTATTTGTTGGGTTTATTGATTGTATGAATAGCTTATTTAGTTACTACCATTAAAAATAAGTGGTTATTTTTATCCATTTGAGTCATTCTTCATGGATCACGAATAGCTTAAATATTTAGTTAACTTGGTTGGATCTTTCAATGGAATCTATTCTTTGAAGAGTTCAATTTTAAAGTATTGTTGAACCTAGAGAAGCATAAATGTTGGTATTAATGATTTGTTGTGCTTTTGGAATTGATAATATCATCAAGCCAATCAAACTAGAAAAGGCTTGTAATGCCATTTGTGGTACCGTACATTATTGATAAATGTTGAAAAATATGTCTAGAAATCTCATATTTGTTGATAACTTCAAAAAAGTAGCTTTATACATAATGAAATTTTGTCTAGCTTATTATGTCACCGCAAGGTGAAATATATGAATTGATCAATTCTATTAATTCTAATAGTACATTGGTTAATTTTTTTGTTATTTCTAAAGTTTTCAAAAGTTATAGATTTTTTATATTATATATAATTTAAAAAAAATATTTCTTTGAATCATGATTGGCCTAGGTTTTGCTCGCGTTAGTCTCGGAATTCTGGTGCCCAATGTTGGTGGCGGAGCAAATGTCACGGTATCCGGTACCCTGCTACGACAACCTCTTAGTCACACGCAAACCACTCCAAGGGATTATCACACATTCAGTCAATAGTTAATGTATTGAAAGTCCATGATGCAAAAAGATTCCATCCATAGTCCAACTATATCAAACGAATTAGTGTGGGCATGGTTGAGCTGCATGTCTTTATTTGTCTATACTGTCTGTATGTGCCGTCAATTCATCATTGTACTGCCTGGCCCATGAACGTAGCAACTTCAAAACTCTCACATTTATAATTATAGTTAGCGAAAGAGTGTTGGCTATGGCTGCACAGTCTTGGAGTGCATGTATGTGTTCTATTTATGATTCATCTTGTTTTTGCTTTTGTTTCAATATTCTTATCAATTGTTGACAATTATACAAGCCAACACTAATTTTGTGGGATTTTTTTCTTTTATATTACAATTTTGTGGCAAAATTGTCATATTTCTAGATAGTTTTTGTCTTATAGCAATACTTTTTAGCAACTGAGGTGACATTGCCACCTCGTGGCTCTTGTTATTTCTAATTACTATTACTATTATTATTATAACAATCAAATAATTAATTTTTTCGTCTCAATTTAACATGACAAAGTGATGTCATTTGCATAATCACACAAATTGATTAAATAACCAAAATTATAAGTGAATACATATCCAAAATTATAAGTGAAAGAAATGTAAAAAATGAATGAGATATTTGACCTTGCTCCATCAAATCCTTATGCCCCACCACTTCCATGGAAATTGACACCACTTCTAACAAATCCTCCCTTGTAAAATGATTTTGATATGAAATGAAAATTTGTGAGTTACTATGTAGATTTGTCATGTCAACCTCACATGGAGATCTGGATACCGCATAAGTCTATGGCCTTTTCTAGTGTTTTAGATTCATCATAAAGTAAATGTGTTGGCATTTCTTTGAGTTTTATGCCAGGTTAGGTGTATGTCTTTTGTAGTCTTCTTTCCTGTGTAGCTGGTTGTTCAATTGTTACATAGACCTTGGGCTTGGCCTAAACTCAAATCATAGCTTGAAGGGCTATATTGTATATGCATGTTTTAGTTTGTTGCAATTATTTTATGAATTTGGTTTAGTGGTCACAATGAAGGTTGTTTGTTCTATATATTTCCATGAAGTCTACACATATGCTACACCCTTCTCCAAGTTTACGTGGACGTATCCATATTTAAGATGTAACAAATTGAGTCTTTGATCATTAAAAATGATGCTTAGCACACAATTTGCATCTTTTTGAACTATCTTTGTTTTGACAAAACATTTATAAATTGATTTGATGGCTAAGTAATGAAATCGATTCGAGGGCCAAGTAATTTTGTGGCAAAATAATATTCTTCCCTATTACAATTTTGTGTCAAAAGTATCATACTCTTACGACTTTTGTATTGTAACAATAGGTATTAGCAATTGCAGGAACATTGTCATCTCATGGCTCTTGTTTCATTTTCATTGAATGAAGAAATTCAAACTCTCATTTAAGTTTCGTGAATATAAGAGAATTGTCCACATTACCTGTACACTCTACTGTACTCAACTTTCAGAAATTATTTAAACATGCTTTGCTATACTTCAACCTCATGAATATAAAAGAATTGTCCACATTACTTGTACACTCTACTATACTCAACTTTAAGAAATTACTTAGACATACTTTGCTATACTTCAACCTTGACACACTTTGCTTCACCCTGTAGGCATGGTTTGACACAACTTAAACGTGTTATGCTCAAATTCAACTTAGTTAGTTGGTAGTTAGGAAATGAAAATTGAAGAGAGTTGGTTCAATCATATGTTAAAATCAAATCAAATCATGTCAAAATATTGTTATTGCATATAAATACATTATTTTTTTAAAATTTTACCTACACTTGTCACCATTAATTGAACTTGTCTCCCTCCCTATAGTTTGCATGTCGAAGATATTCTACCTTTCATCTTCATACAACCCATCTTCAAATGCATTTCCGTGGGTTTTAGGATCCGGCGGACAGTAAGACTGTAGTTAGCCTCCGACCGATTGTAAGACTGTAGTTAGCCTCCTCGGATGTTGTCTCTACTCTGATAACGGTCGTCTCTAATCTACTAAACCATACTGCTAAGAAAAGCTAACAAGAAAAGCATACTGCTAAGAAAAGCTAACGGCTGTCTGAGAAAGGCTGTCTCTACTCTACTAAATCACACAAGAAAAACACACTGCTAAGAAAAGCACTACTAGAAGAAATAAGATAAAATTCGGAGAAGAAGAGAGTCCCTCTGACCTATATATATATGTCAATTGGGACAGACAAAATGGAAGAGTGAAGCGCAAGTTTCAACAACCTGTCACCCCGTCTCTCTCTCTCTGTTATTTGCTTGTGTTATTTGTTTTGTCTGCATGGCCATGCATGCCCGTCTTTTGTTTTTCCTCTGTTTTCTTTTTCCATTGTTTGTCAGGTCGGCCTTTTCTTCTTTTCTTTTTTGGATGATTAGAAGACCGAGAGATATGGGAAATGACAGTATGGGGATTTATCCCAAGGAACTGGCTATGCATACACTTAATCTCGGCAGAAGACAATATGGTTACCCTTCTGCTACGCTAATTGTTGTTTCATGCTCAGCTATGGTGTCCTTGAGAAAGGTAAATTTAATGCTTATTTCTTCAAAGTATCTTACTTCATTTTAAGTTTGCTTCAGTTCTTGATAAATTGTAGGGATGGTCTAACATTACACTGAAGAGAACACATCTGCACAATACAGAAGATTAGCTTATTTTAAGTTTCCTTAGTTTCCAATTCCTTTCCTCACCGTATTTTGTTTCAATTGTACACTTAAAGAAACTAAAAGTTGGATTTAAGGATGTAGAGAAAAGCCCTGTACAAACATTTCGCCCTCATGAATGGCGTGATCTTCCAGGTTGTTCCTGAGAATGGTTTAATACTTCTTTCTTCATAACATTTCATTTGGTTTTAAGTTTACTTTGGTTTTGACAAATTTCAGGGTAGGTTTAACAGTAAGGCTGTAGAGAAAAATCCCTGTACTGTACATATATTCAATGCTCAGTAAGGGCATAAACTCCCAGCTTTGAACTTGAGAAAGCTTCAATACTTTTTCCTTCACAGTATCTTATTTCATTCTAAGTATATTTTAATTCTTGAAATTTGTAGGTTGGCTTGAACAGTAGATTGTAGAAACAAATCTCTGTACCAATACAATGCACATGATAAAGCATATTTTGTGCCAATACAATACACATGATAAGCATATTTTGTTAAAGTCCAATCCTCATGGCAGTATTTTGTTTCAGGTGTACGTTTTTACAAATTGAAGGATGGTTTGAAGGTTCTACAAGAAAAGCTTTGTGCCGTACAGATCTTTCATTAGCTTATTTGACCTCAGACTTGTTTTTGTTCTTAAGACAATACAAGGTAAGCTCTGTACTCTTCCTCATACTGTGTCTTTTATTTGTTCATACTATGAACACACAAAGTAAACAATATATATTCTAGGCAGCCTACTACTTGAGGGCCTTCCCTCTCTCTTTTGCTAGAATTTCCCAGTTCACAAAATCTTGTTTAATGATATTTTTGGTATATGTGAGTTATATATGGATTCTAGAATGGATAAATCGAAGTATAAACTATGTTTAAAGTATAACTAGTTGTATAATTAGTTCTGGATGATATTTCGATCTCCTTTCTTTAATTAGGTTAAGGCATGCTACCTTGTAGATCATCCCATTTTTTATGCAAGAACTTCACAAATAGTTAAAAAATCTCGTTTAATGATATTTTTGGTATATATAAGGCATATATGGATTCTGGAATGGATTTATAGAAGTGGAAATTCTGTTTAAAATATAGTTAGTTCTAGATGATATTTCGATTAGCTTCATTTATCTCCCTATCTATCTTAGCTCCAATTGTTTCCTTGCTTGCCCAAGAATTTCCATAGAATCTTAAGACGTATATAAAAATTGATTGTATTAGGTGAATGCATTGTTTCCTTGCTTGCCCTGAAATCCCATAGGATCTTAAGACGTAGATATAAATTGATTGTATTAGGTGAATGCATTGTTTCCTTGCTTGCCCAAGAATTTCCATAGAATCTTAAGACATATATAAATTGATTGTATTAGGTGAATGCAGAATGGAAAAAATATAATACGGAACTTGGTTGAAAACATAGCAGAGCATTACATTACTTTGTACCAAATAAAGATACTAAGGGCCATGCGTGCATTATTTGTTCAACATATTTTAGAAAATTGATACCATTGTTTCTCTCATGACCATGATACCTGAGGGAGACTTAAGTACCTTGTATGTTAAATTGTTAACCTTTTGTATGATTTCAAACTGAGGGAAGGTCTCAATCTCACTTGCAAGTAGAGCATTTGTGTGGTCTGCAACAATGATTTATCTTAATCTATTGTGGTGCCAACTGTGTTAGAATACATTTAGCATGCTACCTTGTTACTTGCATTCTATCCTGTTTCTCTCATGACCATGATATACCTGAGGGAGACTTAAGTACCTTGTATGTTAAGTTGTTAACCTTTTGTATGATTTCAAACTCGGGGAAGGTGTCAATCTCACTTGCAAGTAGAGCATTTGTGTGGTCTGCAACAATGATTTATCTTAATCTATTGTGGTGCCAACTGTGTTAGAATACATTTAGCATGCTACCTTGTTACTTGCATTCTATCCTGTGCATTCTTTGACGCCATTAGCAATAAGTAAATGGTGTCTAAGGAAAATTTGCAGAAAGTTTTAAAATGTAGGCAATTGTGTTAATCTATCATTCTATGTACCTGGTACCGTCCAATTATAACAATACAATATTTATGGTGGGACTTTGACACAACTCACAGGATGTTTATGGTAATACAATATAGAAAATTGAACCAATGTCTGTCTCATTAACCATCCTAGATTGACCATTCATCTATGAATAAACCATTGTGCTCCATTATAGCATTTATTTTTTCTATGAAAACTTTATATTAGATACTTCAAAGTTGAAGATAGAAACTTTATATTAGATATTTCAAAGTTAAAGATAGATTATTCATTATACATTGGTCTGTCTTTACGATACTTTTTGCACCTTAAAAGACTCTGTGCTCTTCCTCTAAAAGAACACTTCAAAATGGTTTGTCAGCTGGATGCTACGTCTAGTTATTACAGACTTCTTGGCCCATTTAAGGCCTCTTTTACTGCATCAAAGAACTAACAAAAATGCCTTTCCATGCCTTAACCACAATAGATACCCTTCTATTATAAAATGTATAGAGCGAATCAACATAATGAACAACTAATGAAGGAACAATTTTTGGATGGAGTTCACTACCCTTGAATTCTTGCTCAGAAAAGGTTCCTTTGTGTAAAGTAAATGCTTCATTACTCTTATATTTTAAAATGTATAAAAAAGATCAACATAATGACCAACTAATGAAAGAACAATCTCTGGATGTAGTTCAGTACCCTTGCTCAGAAAAAGTTCTTTTGTGTAAAGTAAAGGCTTCGTGAGATAATCAGTTGGCTTCAGAGTTAAATTCTCTGTTCCTTTGTGTAAAGTAAAGGCTTTGTTAGATAATCTGTTGGCTTCAGAATTGACTTCTCTGTAAACATGTGAGAATGTGATTTCATAAAAAATTTCTTTGCCTAAAGAACTCTATTCATAATTGGAAATAGCTACAAATTATCTATTTGACACTTGCCATCATCCCAATCCATAAGGTGTTTACAATGCTCCATTATAGCTTAGTATAGAAATCATTTAGAGATAATTATTTCTTTATAACTGAAGTAGGTAAACCTAAATGAATGTAGAAATGGGTAAAAGTTTTTTTATTTTCTTTGCTTTCTGCACTATCATTGTATTGCAACATGGCGTAAATATTGCCATCTTGTAATGACTTGGTTTTAACCTTTGGAATGATATATGTTTGGATGCTTTGCATAGATATTTTATTTTACTATGCTTTATTAGACCAAGAAGTAGATATGATTTATTTTACTATGCATATTTTTTACCATGCATTTTTTTGACCATGGTGATTTGGAATATTTGTAAACATGGATATTTTTTAAGATTAACTAAAGAACCAAGATTGACTGGGAGGGGTAATGTGAGGGGGTCTAAGGGAACGTTGATATGCCTTACTACCTATGTTTATTTTCCTACCACCTTACCATTACAGTAATATTCATTTTTATGTTGTTGATATTGAACCTAGCGTATTGAATCTTCAATTTTATAATTAGTTTTGGTTGGTATTTCGATCCCCTTTCTTTAAATAGGTTACATCAACTTTATTAATCTTTCTATTGATCTAGGTTCCAAAAAATAGTGTTTTCACTCATATTTATTTAGGTTCCAAAAAATAGTGTTTTCATTTAAAATATTAACATATATATATATATGTGTGTGTGTGTGTGAACGTAGAATGGGAAAACTAGAATACGGAACTTGGTTAAACCATAGTCGAGCATTATAATACTTCCTACCAAATAAAGGTACTAGAGGACTAGAGGGCCATGTATGTATTATTTGTTCAACATATTTTAGAAAATTGATACCATTGATCCACCCATGATCATGGTACCTTGAGATGGAGATTTAAGTACCTTGTATGTTAACCTTTTGTGCGATTTCAACCTATAGGAGGGTCTCAATGTAACTTGCAAGTTGTGCATTTTGTGGATTTGCAGCAAATGATTTATCAAAATCTATAGTAGTGTCAATTATATTAGTCAACTATATTAGAATACATTTATGTTTGAAAAAATAGTGTTTTCACTTTCAACAATTGTGTCCTAGACCATCCCTTTATTTTTACATTAATTCCCATAAAATCTTCACATACACATATAATGATATATCGTATTAGTTGAATGTAGTTTGGTTAAAATATAATTGTGAAATTAGTTTAAAACATAGTGGACCATTACAGTACTTCCTATCCATTAAAGTTACTAGTGGGTCAAGAAAATCAACATTTTCGATAAAATTGATATCAATGTTCCACTCATGACCATGATACCTTTGATCTTGAGCATTTGTTTGGGTTTGGAACAATAATTGCGCCGAGAGGCGCATTCTACAGCCCGGTATGAGGTAGAAGTGTAATTCCGTGCTCAAGGTGGAGATGACACGTGTCACATAAAAAAAGTCGGCTTATATAATTAATAATCTTAGGTGTGTGTATATATATATATATATATTTGTAAGTAAATCAAAACACCTATACACACTCCAAAAAAGGGTTTGCACCTCGAAATATTTGATCCCTCTCGACGCATGATAGAGTCGGGTAAAGCTGGATCTAAGCTGGTTTATCTAAATCTACTGTAGTGCCATCTGTGTTGGAATACATTTAGATTGTTACCTTATTCCTTGCACTCTATCCTTTGCCTTATTTGATGTCTTTAGCAAAAGTATGGTGCAATATGTAAATGGTGTCTAAGGAAAAAGTTGCAAAAAGGTTTAAAATGTACCTTTGATCTTGAGCATTTGTGTGGGTTTGGAACAATAATTTATCTAAATCTACTGTAGTGCTGGCTGTGTTG
>LPNX010989793.1:46459-84613 GCA_001517045.1 Pseudotsuga menziesii | reverse complement strand
GCACTCTATCCTTTGCCTTATTTGATGTCTTTAGCAAAAGTGTGGTGCAATATGTAAATGGTGTCTAAGGAAAAAGTTGCAAAAAGGTTTAAAATGTACCTTCGATCTTGAGCATTTGTGTGGGTTTGGAACAATAATTTATCTAAATCTACTGTAATGCTAGCTGTGTTGGAATACATTTAGATTGTTACCTTATTCCTTGCACTCTATCCTTTGCCTTAGTTGATGTCATTAATAAAAGTGTGGTGCAATATGTAAATGGGTGTCTAAGGAAAAAGTTGCAAAAAGGTTTAAAATGTAGACACATGCGATGATGTATGTACCGAGTACCATCCAATTATAACAATACAATATTTATGGTAGGATTTTAACCCAGCTCATAGGATGCTTATAGTTATACAATATAAAAAATTGACCCAATGTCTGATTGACTGCCTTAGACTGACCATTCATCTGTGAATAAAACATTATGTTCCATTACAGGATGTTTTTCCATGTTAGATATGAAGATAGAAGATACATTAGTCTGTCTTTATGACACTTTTTGTGCCTTAATAGACTATATGCCTTTCATCTGAAAGGACACTTCAAAATGGTTTTTCAACTGATGCTACGTCTAGTTATCACATTCTTCCTGGGCCGTTTAAGGCCTCTTTTGTGCATTGAAGAACCAGAAAAAAATACAAACAAGAATCCCTTTTCAGGCCTTAACAATAATAGATACCTTTCTATTTTTTATATGTATAGAGCAGATCAATAGAATGACCATTTGTATATTGAAATTTTCTTTTTTCTCTGGATGGAGTTCACTACGCATGTATTCCTGCTCGGAAAAAGTTATTGGAAACTGCAAAGTAAAGGCTTCTTTAGATAACCTGTTGGCTTCAGAGTTGATTCTTTGTTAATGTGTGAGAACGTGGTTTCAGAAAAGTCTTCTTTATCTCAATAACTCTGTTCTTAATTGAATTAGCACAAAATTCTCAATTTGACACTTGCTGTTGGCCCCATTCATAAGGAGTTTTGAATGCTCCATTATAGCTTAGTGTATATAGATAAATCATAATCTAGAGAAACATCTCTATCTATTAAAATATAAGTAGGTAAGCTTGAGTGAATGTAGAAATGGGTAAAAGCATTTTCTTTGCCTCCTACATACACTATCATTGTGTTGTCATTGTATTGCAACATGTCATAAATATTGCCATCTTGTAATTACCTGGTTTTAACCTTTGGAATGTCTAAAACTTGAGCTTATATTTGTTTGGATGCTTTGCATATATATTTTCTTTTGCTATGCCTTGTTACGTCAGAAAGTAGATATACCATGTTGATATTTAATATTTGTAAACATTGATATTTTGCAGTTAATAAAAGAACCAAGACTAACTGTGCCTGAGAACCTAAAAGAGCTATGATCCCACAAGAAGGTAAAGGTGGGGGTCTAAGAAAATGTTGATACGCCTAACTATCTATGTTTCTTTTCCTACCCACCTTACCATTACATTAATCTTCACTTTTATAGTGTTGATATTAAACCTATCCTATAGTTTAACTGGAGAATAGAGAAGTGGATATAAAAAATTCTTAGATCTAGGCAGAGTTGGATTAGGTCTCTTCTTGCTATCCTTCATTACTGCAAACAGGAGAAATTTGAATGGAAAGAGGGAGCTATTTTTTGGAATTCAAAAGTGAGTTTAACCTTAGAAAAAGAGTCTGTAATACTAAGGAACTGAACAACATGAAAGAAAGCCATTAGAACCTTGTGAAGAGTCAAGAACTAAGAAAAAAATTATGTTGGAGTTAATGGACAACAGTTTGACCTTTCTATGTCCACCTTTTAAAGCACTAGAGGGAGAGACTTTTGAGTAGAAAAGGAATAGTTCTCCTTGTGTTGTGTTGGGCAGGGAGTGTGGCTGCGAAATAGCTGTTCTGATTAAAGAACTTAGTAGAATGCAAAGAGGAGAAATTTGAATGGGAAGAGGAAGCTATTTTTTGGATTCAGAAGGGAGTTTAACCTTTAGAGAAAGAGAGGCTGCAATACTGAGGAACTAAACAACCATGAAAGAAGCCATTAGAACCTTGTGAAGAGTCAAGAACTAAGAAAAAAATTATGTTGGAGTTAATGGACAACAACTTTGACCTTTCTAACAGAGAATGAATAACTGTCCTTGTGACCTTTCTAGCAGAGAAGGAATAATTGTCCTTGTGTTGTGTTGGGCAGGGAATGTGGCTGCCAAATAGCTGTTCTGATTAAAGAACTTAGTAGAATGCAAAGAGGAGAAATTTGAATGGGAAGAGGGAGCTATTTTTTGGGATTCAAAAGTGAGTTTAACCTTAGAGAAAGATGCTGCAATACTAAGGAATTGAACAACCATGAAAGAAAGCCATTAAAACCTTGTGAAGAGTTGAGAACTAAGAAAAAAATTATGTTAGAGTTAATGGACAACAACTTTGACCTTTCTAGCAGAGAAGGAATAATTCTCCTTGTGTTGTGTTGGGCAGGGAATTGTTGAAATTTAGCATTTGCATATATTCTTTAATTTTTGTAGACTGTAAGATAGATAACAAAAGACAAGTGCAATAGATAAACACACATCAACGCAATGAACACACGATGTTTTTCATGGAGAAACCTTTAAAGGACAAAAACCCCAAAAGCATTAGTAGTTCATCCCTTAAATGAGATGACTGAGTCTTGAGATGAATATTCTCCAAGAATTTTGTCAAACCCTAGTACACTTTGGTCAAATTTGTACTAGGGTTTGGTCACCAAAGATTGTCATCAAGACAAAAACAAAAGAATGCAGGTTAGGGCCAACTGCCCAGATCTACTTCTTCTTTTTGGAACCCTTTTCCTTGCTGCCCAAAGTACCAGAAGTACATCTGTTGCTGCCCAGAATAGTTTTAGGCATGCCCAAAATTCACAGAAGGCTGCTCGTGATGTCCAGAAGCTGCCCAGATGTATTTGTGGCTGCTCGGATAAGTAGAAAACCTGCCCAGGATTCTTGTTCCTGCCCGAGAGGGATAACAGGATGCTAGATGTCATATTTGGGCTTCCCGAAGTCTGTACAACCTGCCCGAGGGTTCTGTGATGGTTGCTCGAGGTTTACAGCAGCATGCTTGTGAATATTAGGGTCTGCCCGAAGTAGTGACAGACTGTTCGAGGTCAGATCTAGGCTACCAAAACTCTGTGTGTGGCTGCCCGGATTTTTGCTGTGGGCATTCTGCCTGCTGCCTGTGGTTTCTTCTCACTGCCTGAACCTCTGTTTTACTTTTCCCAGCTTCCAAAACTTGCCCAAGCCTCTATTAGAGCTGCCTGAAATTGCTGAGGGCTGCCCGGAGCCCTGTGGTGACTGCTTACTGATTGCCCGAGGGTCAACTCTAACTTCCTGTGGAGTTTATGTGCTAACCGAGAATGTAGCAGACTGCCCAAACTCTGTTCAGACCACTGCTGGATCTGCTCAGATGGAGGAATGACTAGCCTGGGGATATGGTGGAGCTGCCTGTGAAGAAAAACTACTCGTGAATAGGAGAAAGCCCTAGGGTGATGCCCTAACTCTGCCTTTGCTTGCCGTGAAAGAGAGGAGGGGTAGCCTAGCTGTTTGAGGGTAGTTGCATAAGAAGTGATGATGCCCTAGCTAGCAATCCGCCATGCTAGGGCACATCAATCAGATTATACTCACTTTCTTGCAAAGAAACCAGTGAATGTCTGTTTGGGAGTAGTCACCTTGTTGAAGAAGAAGTGTGTGTAATGAAATGGCAAGTGAACTTCTTTTATATCCTTTCTCTCTCTTGAAGTGGTTCTTGATGCTAGGAATATAATATTAGGTTTGTTGAAATATTGTAACTTCGAAGAATATTCTATATGTATCTTTTTGTGGTCCCCGATGGTCCTACCGGGAGAACCACTTGTATTACTTTGTGCCCCGATGCTTCTAATCGGAAGAACTAATAAGAGTCATGAGGTAGTCCCCTCTACTTGTAAAGGTGGGTCATTAGCACCCCAATGTGGTTACTTGAGCCTACATGTGTAACTCAAGCCTACATGATTAACTTGAGCCTACATGTCGGATTTAATTATTAAAGTGAACAGATGAATATAAATAGAGGTGTGGCGCTCCTCATTTGGAACACACACACTCACTTGTGTAGCGCATTAGTGGAGGAGAGAGAAGTAGCTAGAGAAGGAGGAGGATCAGTCTTTGATCAGCCTTTTGGTTTTACCTTTTATTATTTTGGGGCATCTATATTGAGGAAGCTTTTGCTGGGTTTTTCCCTTTAGGGTTTTCCCAGGATAAATCTTTGTGTTCTTTTTGTATGGTTGTGCTTGTCTATCTTTCAGTGATCTTTTGGCTTATGGTTATGCTGTTATGATGCTAAATGTTTTGAGATATGATATGACCATTAAAAATTCAACAAGGTTTTATCTTTTTACCTTTTTTACTTTTACCTTTAGTGGCACTAAAGGTCTTTTTGTATTTTCACTTTGAGTCCTTAGTGGTCCAAGGGTCCTTATGTATTTTTGACTTTTACCTTTTAGCCTTCTTTAAGTGCCCTGTGGTCAATGCAAGTGGTCATAGGGGTCCTTCATGCCCAATCAAAGTACATCATCATAAATAGAGAGAATACTAATGCTTTTATCTCAAACTCCTTGTGACACCAAGATAGGGTACTAGGTGTCTTAACCAGGGGTAGCTAATCCCTAAAGAAGATCTCAAAGCCCACAGATCAAGGATAGGAGTGCCTCACATACCCAGACCCGGTCTAGGGCTTATAGTGATGTCCTGGTAACTAACCAGATGCCTCCATTCTCTTGGAGAATGGCTCTCAGCCTTAGCTCGAGTCCCCCAGTCCTGGACTGGTTCATCAGGTACATCGATTCAAAGAATGGCTACTCAACTCTAGGTTGAGTTCCCCCAATGCTTAGACTGGTTCCTCTTCCTAGTAACTGACCGGGTGCCTCCATTCCAAGAATGGCTACTCAACTCAAGGCTAAGTTCCCCCAGTGCTAAACTGGTTCCACATCCTAGTCCTTGACTAGATGTCTCCATTCAAAGAATGGCTACTCAACTCAAGGCTGAGTTCCCCTAGTGCTAGACTGGTTCTACATCTTGGTCCTTGACCAGATGTCTCCATTCAAAGAATGGCTAATCAACTCAAGGCTGAGTTCTCTCAGTGCTAGACTGGTTCCACATCTTGGTACTTGACCAGGTGTCTCCATTCTCCAAGAGAATGGCTCTCAATGCTGCTTAGGAAAAATCAACACTCCCTCTTAGCAAAAGAGGTATTCTCTGCCATGTCAAGCTTGTCAGGAAAGTACTCAAACTTCGTTGTAGTCAAAGGATTGGTCAGGATATCTGCAATCTATCCGTCTGCACGGATGTACTACAACTTTAGAGTGCCTCTTTGGACCAGGTCTCTGATGAAATGATTCTTCATTTCCATATGTTTCGATCTATTGTGAAACACTGGATTTTCTGAAAGCTTAATGCATCTTTGATTATTGTAATGAATACTCGTTGAGTCAAGCTTTCCATCAAATAGATCAGATAGTAGTTTCCTAAGCCAAACTGCTTCCTTGCAGCAATATGCTCGGCTTCAGCTGTACTCTGTGCTATGAAACCTTGTTTCGTGCTGGACCAAGAGATCATTGCAGATCCCATACTGAAGCAGTAACTCAAAGTACTTTTTCGATTTATTGTACTGCTAGCCCAATCCGAGTCAGCATATTCAACAAACATTACTCCACTGCTAGAAGTATACTTGAGCCCATAAGTGATGGTACCTCGCACATATCTGAGTACATGTTTGGCTGCTACCTAGTGTACGTGCTTTGGATCAGACATGAACTGACTCAGAACATTCACTGTGTAACAGATATCTAGTCTCCTGTGTACGAGATACATCAGAGATCCAATGAGTTTTTGATACAGGATAGAGTCCACATCTTGTGAACTGGTGGCTGAGTTTCACAACTTCTTCAAGTTGGTAGTCATGGGCACGCTCATGGACTTGCAGTCCTGCATTCCAAATCTCTGCAAGATGTCCACTAAATACTTCCCTTGTGTTAGGAAGATCTCGCCTGGCTTTTGCCAGACCTCTAGGCCAAGAAAATAATGCATCAGACCAAGATCCTTCATTTCAAATTTATAGGTGAGCTCCCTCTTACACTGTGCTATCAGCTGTCCCTCACCTGTAAGGAAGAAGTCATCCACATATAGGACAAGGATCAAGATATGATTATGAACAACCTTAAAATACATATTGGAGTTGGTAGTACTTTTGGAAAACCCCTAGCTTTGAAGGTATCCATTCATCCTCGCATACCAGATTCTCGGAGCTTGTTTGAGCCCATACAAGGCTTTCTTCAGTTTACACACATGGGACTTATCCCAATGAGTCACAAATCCTTCAGGTTGTTCAATGTAGACTTCCTCATCAATCTTGCCATTGAGGAAGGTTGTTTTTACATCCATTTGATGTAACTTCCATCCTAACACTGTAGCAAGAGATATGATGGTTCTAATAGTAGTATACCTGGCAATAGGAGCAAAAGCCTCATCATAGTCTATGCCCTCTTATTGGGTAAAGCCACGAGCTACAAATCTGGCTTTGTACTTCTCTATGCTGCCATCAACAACATGCTTGATTTTGTAGAGCCATCTTGATGTTACCACTGACTTTCCTGTTGGCCTGGGAACAACTTCCCACACATCATTTTTCATGATTGAACTGTATTCTTCAATCATAGCATCTATCCATACCTGTTGACTTGCTACTTCTTTGTAGGTGGAAGGTTCAACATTGATGATCTGGATCATAATACCTGAGTACTTCTGTGGCCTTATGCTTTCTCTGAAAATCTCGGGAGGAGCTTTATGCTTCTCAGCTTCTTGTACCGTTTCTTGGTACCAGGCAGGTCTCCTTTTGGAAGGAGGACTTCAAGTAGTTCTTCTGGTGGACTTCCAGGTTCCTTAGGTACATCTGGAATTTGAGTCTCAAATTCTTCTTCCTCCCTCTAAACTTCTGAATCTGGGATCTCGGAAGGAGGTTCTTCATTCTCATTTGAAAGCTCTAGTGTTTGACGAAACACAACTTCCTCATGGAATATCACATCTCTATTGACTTCAAAGATGTGGTAAGCTTGCGAGCTTTCACTATAACTGACAAATATGCCTTTCTTTTCGAAAGGCTCTAGCTTAGCCCTCGTTTCTTTTGGTACATGAATATACACACAAGTACCAAAAGTCCTCATGTGATCAACTACAGATATCTGGTTTCTGAAGAAGGATATTTCGGTGTTCTTACCTAGACCACAATCCTTGCAATCATCATGTTTAGGAGATATTTCAGATATACCTGTAACCATCTTTTGAAGGCCTGGAAGAGATGTATAGTGGAGGTGTCCAAACCTCCGATGCCACAACTCGCATGGGTCAATGTGCTATGTGGAATCTCCGGAAGCTTTGTAAAGGCCTCCCTCTCGATCTCCGATTGGTACAGCTGACCTTAGCTTTTCATCCTTTTTCCATAGTAGGACCTTCTTGTTCATGAAGAGGGCTTTGTAGCCCTTGTCTTCTAAGCTAACAATGGAGAGAAGGTTTTTCTTCAAACTAGGAACATATAAAATATCATCAATATGCAAGATCGTACCTGAATCAAGTTGAAGTGAGGTTGAGCCAACTCCTTCAATCTTGTAAGTGGAGTCATCTTCGAGTTCTACTTGAGTAGTAAACTTCTTCTTTCTGTACCTGGTGACTGCTTCACGATGACCTGTCATATGTCTAGAGGCACCACTATCTACTAACCAAGAGTTAACACTATGAGTGATAGATCCGAAAAGAGCAGAGATTAGGTAATATTCCCTTCTAGCTTCATCATCTTTGGTAGCCTTGGTATTCTTCTTCTTTTTGGGTTTTTCTTCTTCTTTTGCAGCAGAGGCTTGGAACCTCCTTTTGGACTTCCTCTTGGGTTGCATGCAAAGTGTTCAATCTTATGACAATTATAGCATTTTAATTTTGAAACCTCAATGTGTTTACCTTGTGGTTTCTTTCCTTTCCTTTTTTGAGGGGAGGGCTTCTTGAACTTCCTTGTTTTAGCTGTAAGAGCAAGGTTTCCTTCCTTAGTGCCAGTTGCCTTGCTTTGAACTCTTCCTTCTTCTTCCAAGCAATCATGCCAAAGTCTATCAAAGTTTGGCTGATTTTGGTGATTGCTTACTGCCTGCCTGAGGGTCAGCTCTAATTGCCTGTGGAGTTTACCTGCTAACCGAGAATGTAGCAGACTGCCTAGACTCTGTTCAGACAACTGCTGGAGCTGCTCGACTGGAGGAATGACCTACCTGGGGATATGGTGGAGCTGCCTGTGAAGAAAAATAACTGCCTGTGAATAGGAGAAATCCCTAGGGTGATGCCCTAGCTCTGCCTTTGTTGGCCGTGAAAGAGAGGAGGGGTACCCTAGCTGTTTTAGGGTAGTTGCGTAAGAAGCGATGATGCCCTAGCTAGCAATCAACCATGCTAGGGAACATCAATCAAAGTATACTCACTCTCTTGCAAAGAAACCAACGAATGTCTGTTTGGGAGAAGTCACCTTGATGAAGAAGAAGTGTATCTAATGAAACGACAAGTGAACTTCTTTTATATCCTTTCTCTCACTTGAAGTGGTCCTTGATGCTAGGAATATAATTTTAGGTTTTATCCTTTTACCTTTTTGACTTTTACCTTCAGTGGTACTAAAGGTCTTTTTGTATTTTCACTTTGACTCAGTGGTTCAAGGGTCCTTATGTATTTTGGACTTTTACCTTTTAGCCTTTTTCAAGTGCCTTGCGGTCAATGCAAGCGGTCATAGGGGTCCTTCATGCCCACTCAAAGTACATCATCATAAATAGAGAGAATTACTAATGCTTTTATCTCAAACTCCTTGTGACACCGAGATAGGTTACTAGGTGTCTTAACTAGGGGTAGCTAATCCTTGGAGAAGATCACAAATCCCACAGATCAAACATAGGAGTCCCTCACATGCCTAGACCCAGTCTAGGACTTATAGTGATGTCTTGGTAATTGACTAGGTGCCTCCATTCTTCTGGAGAATGGCTCTCAGCCCTAGGCCGAGTCCCCCATTCCTGGACTGGGTCATCAAGTACTTCCATTCAAAGAATGGCTACTCAGCTCTTGGCTGAGTTCCCCCAGTGCTTAGACTGGTTCCTCTTCCTTGTAACTGACCAGGCGCCTTCGTTCAAAGAATGGCTACTCAGCTCAAGGTTGAGTTCCCCCAGTGCTAAATTGGTTCCACATCCTGGTCCTTGACCAGATGTCTCCATTCAAAGAATGGCTACTCAACTCAAGGCCGAGTTCCCCCAGTGCTAGACTGGTTCCACATCTTGGTCCTTGACCAGATGTCTCCATTCAAAGAATGGCTCCTCAGCTCAAGGTTGAGTTCCCCCAGTGCTGGACTGGTTCAACATCCTTGTACTCGACTTGGTGTCTCCATTTCCCTACAGAATGGCTCTCGATGCTGCTTAGGAAAAATCAACAAGAATGTGGACGCCAAATAGATGTTCTGATTAAAGAACTTGGTCGAATGCAAAGAGGAGAAATTTGGATGGGACGAGGGAGCTATTTTTTGGAATTCAAAAGTGAGTTTAACCATAGAAAAAGAGGATGCAATAGTGAGGAACTGAACAACCATGAAAGAAATCCATTGGAACCTTGTGAAGAGTCAAGAACTAAGAAAAAAATTATGTTGGCATTAATGGACAACAACTTTGACCTTTCTATGTCCACATTGAAAAGCACTGGAGGGAGGGACTTTTGAGTAGAGAAGGAATAATTCTCCCTGTTGGGCAGGGAATGTGGCTGCCAAATACCTGTTCTTATGAAATAACTCAGGAGTGGGGTACTTGTATAATATATGCCTTGCTTTTGAAATTGAGAGACTGCGCATATAATTTTGTATTATCTTCTTTGCCCTGGTGGTATGATAGCGTGGCTAGCGGGCAACAGCCTACTGGTGGGTGGAAAATTGCTCTACCTCATTGACTTGCTTGGCATTCAATATCTGGAAAAGATAATAAGTTTTAGAATAATTCATGTTTTATTTAGTGGAATGCAATTTTTATTTTCTTATGTGGTTAATAAGTATTTATGCCTGAACACCACTATTGTGCAGATCTTTGAATTAGCTTTTGTTTTTCCCTTTATTATCTCATACACTCTCCACCTCAGTACCTCTTTGTTTGATTGATTGCATAATTGGATATATGTATTTGTGGTGGTCAAACCTGTAGAATGAGTAGGAATAACTAGTGAATTTATCACAAGTTGAATGATGTCAGAGCTATTGATATTTTATTTAAATATCGGGCTATTATTGTAAATTTCCTTAAAACACCAATCTTGAGCTATATATATATATATATATTACTGGAAACCACAAATGAGTTTCTTTACAAATAATGCAGCGGAAAATAAATACTAAGAAAACATATAATAGCAATCACATCAATAGAGACATCAATATTTTTGGGTATGGAAACCCCCGAAAAAACCCAAGATGAGAAAACTGGTGCAACAGTCTGAGAAAATATTTTATTAGCAAGATATAGAACAATACAATCCAAAAATTTAAATTTAGCCAACCTAGAAAAATCATACAACCAAAACTCGCCGAGGAAAAACCCCATAAAGATCACATGACCCCTGCGTCACTTTCTGCGTCACCCTCACGCCTTTGCGTCAGCCATAGGGACGTTGACGTCACCTGTACGGTCGTAAATACTGACTTTATTATGAGTTTCTTTATAAATAATGCAGCGAATAATAAATACTGAGAAAACATATAATAGCAATCACACCAATAGAGACACCAATATTTTTGGGTATGGAAACCCTCGGAAAAACCCAAGATGAGAAAACTGGTGCAACAGTCTGAGAAAATATTTTATTAGCAAGATATAGAACAATACAATCCAAAAATTTAATTTTAGCCAACCTAGAAAAATCGTACAACTAAAACTCGCCGAGGAAAACCCCCACAAAGATCACACGACCCCTGCGTCACTTCCTGCGTCACCCTCACGCCTTTGCGTCAGTGGTATGGCCTTTGCGTTAGCCGTAGGTGATGAGTCACTTCCTGCGTCACCCTCACGCCTTTGCGTCAGTGGTATGGCCTTTGCGTTAGCCGTAGGGACGTTGACGTCACCTGTACGGTCGCCTGCATCACTCGTACGACTGTCTACAGTCTTGCCGATGTCACACGGGGTGCTCTGCGTCACAAACTGCGTCAATGTATGACCTCTCTGTGTCAGTTGTACGACCTCCAGCGATTGGCTTGTGTAGCTTTGTCAACTTCCGGGAAAGTTCTTCTAGCTCATTATCTGAAAATCCTTTTGCAAACTTCTCCCTCACTCTCCGGCTGAAAAGCTATGAGCAAGAAATATCCTTCTGGCAACATGTGTGTCAATGCAACTGTGTGTGTGTCCTCTCCACCAAAACAATCTCTTTTTAACTGAATGTCCAAGCGAAAGCCCTAACTCTCACTATGGATCAATGGATGAGATCAATGGCCAGGATTAGATTAGCCGTATCTTAAATTATATTTCACTTTAACTTTATAGAAGTGCCTCCATTAAGTCAAATTAAAAGTAGATTACATAATGCACTTTTCCTAAGTCTAAACTTTGGATAAAGGCAATGATCAATCTGGCTTCCTGTTTTATGTCTTCTATCAAGCAAAGACACATGCAAATGATAGAAAACCTTCCTTGTTTCCACTTTCTAACACTCCCTCTCAACGAGGAAGGGATTCTGTAGTAACCCCAACTTGTCTCTGAACTTCACAAAACTGTGTCTGTAAAGTGCCTTGGTGAAAATGTCTGCCACCTGCTCATCTGTTTGAATGTACTCCAACCAAATGGTTTCTTTCTGTACATAGTCTCTCAGGAAGTGGTATCAAATGTCTATGTGTTTGCTTGGGTCATGGAACACTAGATTTTCAGATAGCCTGATGCCAGTCTGATTGTCATAGGGAACCACTGTAGTCTCTAGCTCACACTCAAATAACATTGAAAGCAACTTTCTCAGCCACATTCCCTCACATGCAACCAAACTGGCTACCATGTACTCAGCCTATGCCGAGCTTAATGCAACTGACTTTAGCTTCCTGTTGAACCAAAAGATAACTCCTGACCCAATGCTGAAGCAACAACCAGAAGTTCTCTTTCGATCTTCTACACATCCTGCCTAGGCAACATCTATGAAGCCTGCTAACTGTACACTCCCATGGTGCTTATAAACCAACTCGTACTCCACTATACCTCTGATGTAGCGAAGCACATGCTTCGCAACTGTCCAATGTAATCTCTGAGGGTCCACCATGAACTCACTCAAAGAGTTGACTGCAAAGCTAATGTCTGGCTGTGTGTTGACCATATACATGAGTGATTCGATAAGATGGCGATGCAATGTAGGCTCAAATTCCTTTGACCCGATGCATAAATATTCCTTAAGTAGCAAACTAGAGGTGTGGACATGGGCTTACAATCCTCCATCCTGAATCTCTTCAATATCTTTACTGCATACTTCCCGTGACCAATGAAGAAGCACCATCTCTCTGCCAAACTTCCAAACCTGGGAAGTAATGCATCAACCCAAGATCTTTCATCTCAAACTCAACTACAATGGTGGACTTGCAGTCGTCAATCAACCTCTCATCTCCTGTAAGAAAGAGATCATCTACATACAAAACCAGTATGAGAGGTACCTCACCTGACAAGAAGTACAGGTTGTGGTCAGCCTCACTCCGTTGGAATATGATCTCTCGTAGATAGTTGTTAATCCTCAAGTACCATGCCCGAGGTGCCTGCTTGAGCCCATAAAGAGCTCTCTACAACCTGTATACATGCGACTCCTTGTTCTCAATCTCAAACTCCTCAGGCTGCTTAATGAATACCTCCTCCTCTATAACTCCATTGAGGAAGGCAATATTTACGTCAATCTGATGGACATGCCAACCCATCTCTGTTGCTAGTGAGATAATAGTCTGAATAGAAGAATATTTGGCGACAAGGGCGAAAGTCTCCTCATAGTCAATACGTTCTTTCTATGAATACCCCTTTGCCACAAAATGCGCCTTGTACTTCTCGACGCTTCCGTCTGTTGCATGCTTTACTTTGTAGATCCATCTGGATCCAACCACCTAATTTCTTTGTTGCCTCGGCACAACCTCCCACACCTACTTTTTCATGATGGAGTCATACTCCTCAACCATAGCCTCTTGCCACTCATCATGTTGTGCGATCTCCTTGAAATTGGAAGGATCAGAGTTAATCAACTTTGTTATCAGTGCCACATAGCTAAGTCTATTTGGTGGTTTGTTCTGCCTCATGGAGCTCTGTGGAAAGTCACCTGCTTGGAATCCTAAACTATGGACCTAAACCACTTAGGCCATGGCCTAGTGTCTGTCTACCTACTGTGGCTGCTTGATGTCCTCCTCTTGTTGTGGCTCATCCTCCAAGTCAATGACCAAAGGATCTTGATCACCTGACTCCCTCTGAATACTAGAACCTCTATCATGTGTCTGTACCTATACCTGTACTTGTGGCTCCTCCAACTTGACCCCCAAGTCTTGTGCTGGTTGCTCCTGTGTTGGTAAGTCCATAGATCTTTGTAAGGATTTGTCCTCATTAAACTGGACATCCCTGCTCACAATGATGCTCTTGCGAGCATGAATATATACATTGTATGCCTTAGAAGTCTCGTTGTAACTAACAAGTAGCCCCTTCTCTCTAGAAGGTTCCAACTTCTTCCTAGTGTCAGCATGAACGTGACAATAACAAACATTGCCAAATATGCGTAGATGACTCACATTTGATTTAGTTCCTGTGAAGACCTCCTTGGGTGTCTTCCTCCCCAAGGGTGCGTGGGGACAGCTGTACTGAATGTAAACTGCGGTCCTGTATGCCTCGGCCCATAGGATTAGTGGCAATCCCTAATCAAATATCATGGCCTTGGCTACTCCTACCATCTTTCTCTCTGCCACTCCATTCTGCTGTGGGGTATGAGGAAATGTGTGCTCCTTCTTGACCCCCTCCGATGAACAAAACTCCAAGAACTCATTGGAGGTGTACTCACTCCCATTGTTCGTCCTCAATAGCCGAATCTTCCTCCTGGTCTGGTTTTCCAGGAGAGTCTTGAACTGTCAAAACCACTCAAAGACCTCTGACTTGGCCTTCAGGAACTAGATCTAGGTTTTCCTGGAATAGTCATCAATGAATGTGACACAACAACACAGTAACTGTAGCCACTAAAAGATTGGACACTCATGGTTCCGCAAACATCCGTATGTACCAAGTCTAAGGTCCCCTTAGACTTCTGCTCACTTTGTGGGAAAGTCTTCTTGATGTTCTTCCCCAACAAAAAACCCTTTGAGTGGCTATGCTTCTCCTCTCGTACCTGAGGAACTCCAATAATTGCCTGTCTCGAATGCCTCACTGCTCCATGGTGTAAGTGTGCCATCCTCCTATGCCACAACTCACCCTGACTGTCGTTGCTTCTGACTAGAGCCTTTGCAGACTCGAAGTGTAGTGTGTACACCTTCCCGCTCCGGATCACAATCACCCGATCAAAACTCCTATCTGACCCCTTGGTCCTTATATACACCTTTCGATCTTGGAACTTCATTTGAAAGCCCTTGTCCTCCAGGGTGGAAACGGATATGAGGTTCTTGGTCAACCCCGGAACATACAACACATCAGCAAAACTAAGGGGTTTTCCAGACTCCATCTGAATTGAAACAGTCTCAACTCCTTGCGCCTGATACTGCGCATCATCACCCAACTCAATGTGGCGATTTACTCCACTCTCCTGCAAGCTCTTGATGAACCTTTTATGTCCTGTCATGTGACAAGATACTCCATTGTCGATGTACCAAATACCGCTGCCTGTGGCGCTTGCCATGCAAGCTATCAAACAAAAGCCCTAATTGAAGTTTTTGCTAAATTCCTCCACCTTTGTAGAACCTGTCATCTGGGTATTGTTCTTCTTCTTCCTGTCTGGGCATTGGGAGGCAAAGTGTCCTAGCTTGTGGCAAATAAAACATTTGACGTTGGACATGTCAATGTTCTTTCTTACCACCCTTCTTCTTTTTTGCCTTACCCTTCCTCTTCCTTGCTAGGGCTAGAGCTTCTTCATCAACAATCTGTGGGGCACTGCTAGATGAACTTGAACCTTGACCTGTATGAGTCTCTTCCTACTCAAAGTCATCCCACAATCTTTTCCAATCAGAGAGGTTTTCCCTAGCCACCATGCCTTTGACAAAGAGGTCCCATGGCTTACAAAAGCCATTGAGAGTTATCCAAACTAGCTCCTCATGTTTAGTATTAGAGCGCACTGCTCCAAGGTCGTTCTTGATTTGTGTGAGCCTTGTGAGATAAGGCCACCACTCCTTCACCCTTGGCCATCTTGGTGCTTCGCAGTCTCTCCTGTAGCACCATCTGCCGGTTCTCATTCTTACTCTGGTAAAGGATTTCCAGAGCCGTCCACATTTCTAATGCGGTCTTCTTCCCAGACATCTGAGGGACTATGTGATCCTTCACCCCATCTAAGATAATCAACATGGCCCCAGAATCCACCATCTTCCACCTAGCCAATTCTGTCGGATCTGCGGGTGCAACCTTTTTGGAGTCCATGTGCTCCTTTGCATCACCAACATCCAGGATCCTCATGATCCTTTCTTTCTATCTAGGAGAGTTCTGAGCCCCTTGAGTCTATCCTCAACTCTCAACTATATGTCCATAATGAAGTGTACCTGTCAAATCCTAGATCTGAAACTCTAGGTTTGTATCTTCAATAGATGTGCCCCCCTGATCTATCCAATACTAATGCTTTCTCTCATATATGCTCAAAAGAGCTCTGATACCATGTAAATTTCCTTTAAACTGTCACCATTGTTAAGAAATAAGACAATAAAATTGTATGGGAATGGTTAATTTAACTATATCGATTAGTACCTTCCTTCATCAACATAATCAAGGCAAACTTTTAGTATATTCATCTAGAAAAGGAGCATAAAGATAACACAGTCTAAAATTTTAGGTTTTGTAAAGTGTCAACAGTTAATGCACCAATCAAATATTAGTTTCCTTTGTTGTTATTAGCAAGATGTTAGTTAAACAACAAAACAATAATATGGTTTCAAATCCAAGATGGATCTTCAACTTGAACTTGTTAACTGAACCTAAAAAATCACTGTAAATGGGTTGCCTCTGTAAGCAAATCTTTGATTTTCAATGCAGACTTTAGCAACAATTGAAATGTTTTTGAAACATACTAAAATGTTCGGTCTTTGGGAGAAGAATATAATAGGAAGCAGAATTAATTTAATAAATCAATCCGATCTGCAATATAATGTATGTCCTAAATCTGCATTTTCTTTGACAATTAATAGGAATACTTTCGTTCAACACTTTGATATGTCCTAACGCTCAAAATGAGATGTCTTTCAGGATTGATGGATAAATCAAGTAAGGCACGACCCTTTATGGGTTTATTTTTGCAAGAAAAAATAGTTTTGGAGTTATGAATTTGCAATGTTTAATTTAGGGTTTTTTCTGATTTTTAGGATTTTTCGATATCGTTAACTAACCTAACTAACATAAAATGCGCCCTAGCTATACTACATTAAATGTTGAAATTCTGAGTAAAAAAGGTTAACAAGAGAATGGGATTATGATGTCATCTCAATCCCTAGGGCTTTGAGAGATCATAGCAGTTAGTTTTTCTAAGTTATTTTACTTAGGATTGTTATCTGAAAGAAAAACAAGCACAACAATACATCAAAGATACGCAAGATATACAAGACACAAAGATTTTCATCGGGAAGACCATAAAGGAGAAAACCCTGCAAACTTCCTCAGAATAGTTCTGTCACAAAGATAAGATGACAAGATAGAATAACCCAAGAATAATATGTCTGCAGCAGCTCTCTGTCCCTCCTCTTCTTCTCTCTTCTAAAGCGCACATGAGAGAGCAAGTGAAGTGTGTAACAAATGAGGAGGGTGCCTCCCTATTTATATTCTTTGGTTGAGTTGATAACTCAACCACTTCGTCGGCCAGGTTACCTTTGGGGCCGACATACCTAAGAATGTTCATAAATACATTTTACTTTATTTAACTTGGGGACTATTGCCTTGACTTACAACGGAGGGTTTACCTCGGTGACTATACACAATGATGACATCCCCAAAGGAGGAACACACATCCACGATGGGGATACACCAATATACAATAGTAATATACATTAGAATATCTTCCGAAGTTACGATTACAACAACACTCCCTCTTAACTAGGAATGTATTCTCTCGCCATAGTCATCAACATATCTGGTCATCGTCCTTGAGTCATCATCATCGCTGCTGCCATTGTCCTCATCTTGTTCAATCTGTCACATCTATCCATCATAGGAAGTTTCTACAGAGCCAACCCTTTTTCATGTTGGGTGTAGGCCTAGGCCTCATCCAGGTCTTCATCATATCCACGAGCATGCCATCACGTAGGTATAGACCAAGACCATTCATTGCCACTACAATAACCTACGTCTTCTATCGTCTTCTTGTCGTATTAGATCATCATGTAGGTACAATCTAGGACCTTCTTTACATTGCCACTGCAATAACCTGCGTTTCCTACCATCATCTCGTTGTCATTGCGTAGGTACATTTCAGGACCTTCTTTACATTGCAACGACAATAACCTGCGTTTCCTACCTTTATCTTTTTGTATTCAGATCATCTCTTTTGTCCTGCAAAAAAAAAAGTAAACACACAAAGCACATCTCAGATGCAAACCACCTGCGTTCTATCACCAAGTAATTCAGGACCTTTTCACGTCATCAAGACAACCTGCAACTTCTACTATGCGAGAGTTTCCTAGGAATGTAACACCCTAGTTTTGACCCCATGATAATTTGATTGTACATGATGTATATATTGTGTTGAGATCATGGCATGGAGCTCAAGGCCAAGGCCCTGCCATCGATCTGGTATTTTGTATATAGGTGATTAAGTGGATGCCTATGGTTGTGGTGCTAGTCATGCACAGCATGTTTTGATATGTCATGTAAATGCACAATTTAATAAAATGCCACAGCTAGCTATGGAACTGCAACGTGAAAGAGATGGGGGCATGATCTCACTGGGAATAGGCTGGGGAGTTGGTCAAACCTCTGATCCTATAGGGTTAAGCCAGATGTCAATGGAAGAACCCATGAATCTTCGGCTACCTTTTTGTCCCTTGTCCTCAATTATTTATTCTTTCCAAAAGGTGGTTGAGGCGGTTAATGCCTGGGGCAGTGCAGGGCATGGAAGACTGCAGTCTCCGCAGGCGTGCAGCCTGGGGGAGGACGCGGTCTTGCTTCTGTAGGAAGCAAGCACGTGAAGCGTACCCTGTTCGTTAGAGGAGGCCGTGATTGGGTTTTGGTCACTCCTCCTCGTTCATTTGAATCACATAATAGTTGTTCTTTCACCTGGCTATTTGAGTTTTGCAGTCTGCGGCTCCTGCACACTGTGCACTTACCTTTTGGGACTGGATTGTCCATCCTTAAACCCTGCATCGTGAGAACTCATTGCCTGGAGTTGAGGAACTGAGGTGTCTGCAAGTATTTTCCGTTGCCGAGCAAGGGTAGTGAAGATGATCCCTAGATTTTGTGAGCCAGCGTGGTCATTTGTGGTTTTCCCCAGGGTGGGTGTTTTCCTGCAATAGAAACCCTGTGTGATAGTGTTTTCCTCGTGTACAATGAGGAGGTTGTTTGCTGGTTTACAGTGTGGATGTTGTGTTGGGTGCCCTAGTTTTGGGTTTGTTTTGGTATGCAAGAGTGAGGAGTGGAATAGAAGAGAAATGGACTTGTAACCTAGTGCAAAAATGAACCTCAGGAAAAGATAAGAGTGGCTGTTAGATACTTACTGCATGCCCTGAAGAGCACTAGAAGGGAGGCATAGCCTGAGGGACTGTTGAGTAGAGAAAGGGATGCTACCTTGTGTTTGGATGCAGGTAATGTGGATGCCAGGCCAGATCGATCTTGTGGAGGTGTCCTTAGCTCTTGAGTGAGCCACTAGTCTAGTCATTTTACCTTTCCACTGCCTGAGCAGCCTGTAAACCCAAGGGAGATTGGCTTGGCCTTGGGGCGTGTTAACCCAATTAGATCTTGGTTTGGCCAAGTCTTGTTTTGCATTGGCCTTGTAAGTGATCCGTGCCTGGACAACCTGTTAACCCAACTGTGAGAGATGGCTTGGCCTTGGGGCCTGTGAACCCATCTGTTGGATTGGTTGGTCCTTAATGCAAGAGTTGGCTTGGTAAGCCTGCAGCCTATTAACCCAACTAGGTGTTGGCTTGGCTGGACAGTCTGATAAGTCCAACTAGGTGTTGGCTTGACTATGTGTTAAATATGTGGCTGTGTGTGAGTTTGTTGTTCCCTATTTCCTTGTGGAATCATGCCCAGCTCGAGGGTGGCAATGGTGTTGAGAAATTAAAGAACACACTAGCCTATGGTTGGGTGGAATGTTGCAGCTACATAGCTAGTTGCAGGACAACTTCATCCTTCAAGAAAGGTATTATGGTTATGTTGTTTATGCAATGTATTTGTCTATGAATTGTTTTGTTCATGATTGAATGCTTAATGATGATGAAGTAGATGTTTACTTGTGTATATTTCCTGCATTTTATCTCGATTTATGCCTTGGATGTTTTATGCATGTTTGCCTAAGTTCATGGAGGCTGAAAGCATGTTACAGAGGTCAGAATGCCTCTGACTTGGGGTCTCTGCCCTTTCAAATCCACCTAGGAGAGGTGGAAGGCGGAAGCTGGAAAAGGGCAGTTGAACTGGGCAGTAAGGTTGTATTTCCGCACCCCGGGATCAGCCTGCGGAAGGATGAAAGCGGAAAGCGGAAAAGCGCAGAAAAAGTTCTAGGGGAAAAGTCAATGCTCCAATTTTTGAGTTTCGAAGTGCGGAAGGCAGAAAGGCCGTTGAAACTCCCTTCGCACGTTTAAGTTTTCGATTTACGAATACCGAAGTGCGGAAAGCGGAAGTGCAGATGACAAAGGGCAGAAAGGTCGTTGAAAGTCCCTTCGCACGTTTAAGTTTCCGATTTCTTAATCTGAAGTGCGAAAAGCGGAAAGCGGAAGTGCGAAAGGCGGAAGGCAAAAAGGCCGTTGAAAGTCCCTTCGCACGTTTAAGTTTTCGATTTCCGAATTCCGAAGTGCGGAAGTTGGAAAGGTCGATTAACATTCCTTCACACATTGAGTTTCCGATTTTCGATTCCCGAGGCAGAAGGTGGACGTGCGGAAAGGGCAAGGTTTCTTCGGAAATGGCCATTCTGGACGCAGAATGGATAATTGAAGGGCGGAACGACTGGTATAGTGGTTCTAAGACTGAGAAGAAGGTTGGAGATTAGGTCAGAAGAACAAAGAGGTTCTTTAAGCAATTTTTTTTTAACTATCCGCATTATGGGGTATGGAGATGTGACAGCGTGGTATCAGAGCTGCTGGTTGCAACATTGGGCCTAGATGGGCTAGAGTTACAGTTAAAAGAAATAAGAGTACCCTCTTGTTCCAACATTGTAGTACACTACAGTGCGATATCAGAACTGTTGGTTGCAATATTGGGCCTAAATGGGCCATGCGAATAGTTTCCAGAACTATTGGTTGCAGCATTGCAGCTAACCTATGTTTTTAATTTCTGAAAATTATCATGTATCTAACAAACCTGTCTGTTAACACATGTTTGCAGAGCCATAGTGCAAATTAGGAAGGTGGGTTTTTGGCTCAGCCATGAAAACCTACAACGGATATGATGTACGATATCCCCATGGGTATGAGGAAGATGTTATGGGTGAGAACGTTAGAGTCAGAAATGATGAAACCGAGTCTAATGGAAGAAGATATCAGTATACCCCGCCAGATTTTGCAGCCACCATGAGAAGCCTAAGGGTGGAAATGCGGAGTTACAGAGCAGAGTCGGGCAGACAATGAAGGATTGGTCAAGGCTCAAGAAGATCAGAATCAGCTGAACGCAGCCATGCTGCATAGTTTGATAGACTTACAAAGAAAGATGAACTCTGGGCATGGGACAATAAAGCCAGAAGGAAGTAAGAGCAGCACTAGAAGAAGGAGATGGGCTTCTAGTGGGTTATCTGACTCAAAAGAATCCAGTGGGCATTCAAGCTCTTCTTCTCACAAGAGCAAGAGAAAGAGGGGCCCCAAGAATAGATCCCGAGATGAATTTAAGAAGGCTAAACCTCTTACCTTTAATGGCGAGATAAAGACTGGACAAGAAGCTAAAGCTTGGCTTCTTGGGATGAAGAAGTATTTCTAAGTCCAGGAATATTCAGGGAACATGAAGGCAAGGGTTGCCATCTTCAATCTGAATGGAAGAGCATCCATTTGGTGGGAGCACCTCAGACAAGTGAAGTGGATCAATGAAAGAAGACTTAAGTGGAAACAGTTCAAGAAGTATTTCAAGCAGAAATACCTCTCTGACAGGTATTATGATGACAAAATTGAGGAATTCCACGAGCTGAGATTGGGACAGTTGACAATGGAAGAATATGCCAACAAGTTCTTACAACTGTTAAGGTACGTCAGGTACATCAAAGTCGAGAAGGTGAAGATCTAGCATTTTTTGAGTGGGTTACCTCAGTCTTACAAAGACCGAATTGAATTTGATGAGCCTAGAACGCTAGAAGAGGCCATCAGAAAGGCTAAGTACTGTTATGACCAAAACAAAGGCAAGCCTGGTCATCATAAGGCTTGGAAGGAAAAGAAGAATGAAAAGTCTGATCAGAGAAAGCAAGGATTCAAACCTTCCAACTTCAGGAACCAACAGCAAAGGAAACCATCACAGACTGTAAGTGAGCCAGCCAGAGTGATGGGGGGAAAGCCAAGGAATCCTAAAGAGATCAGAGAACCACTCCAATGTTGGAGGTGTGGAGGACCCCACATGCGCAGAAACTGTCCTCATGAGGAAGGGTATGTAAAGCCCGCTTACAACGTTTAGGAAGCTGAAACTGTTGGTTAGGTGGCAAGGATAGTCCCTAGGATTTATGCGGCGTTAGAGGACCGTCAGACAGATCACCAGTCTACTGTGGTTGAGGTCCCAGGTAAGATTGCTGAGCAATCTGTCTCTGTTTTGATTGACCCTGGTTCTACTCACAGTTATATTACTCCTAGGATTGTTGAGGTTTGTGCTTTTAAGAAGTCAAAGCATAGTAAGCCATGGTTAGTTCAACTAGCCACTGGAACCAAGAGGAAGGTTAGTGACATTGTAGAAAAATGTCCATTAGAGATGAATGGGTTAGTGACTTATGCAAATATGAATGTTCTGCCACTTGGTTCCTATGACATTCTCATTGGAATGGATTGGTTAGAATCTCACAGGGTAAAGCTCGACTGTTACAATAAGACTTTTGAATGCGTTGATGACGAAGGACACCCAAGAGTGGTAAGAGGCATTCCAAAAGTGGTTTCTGTTAGGTAGATTTCAGCCATGCAGCTAAAGAATTTCTGTAGGAAAGGTTGCCAGTTATATGCAACCCATGTTTTAAAGGCAATAGTGAATGAAACTCCCAGGTTGGAGGATTTTCACGTGTTACAGGAATTTTGGGATGTTTTTCCTGCTGATGTTATAGGACTTCCTCCAAAGAGGGATATCGATTTTACCATTGACCTTGTGCTAGGAGCAGCACCAGTGTTTAAGACACTCTACAAGATGAGCACCCTAGAGTTGTTAGAACTGAAGATGCAGCTTCAAGAATTGTTGGAGAAAAAGTACATCAGGCCGAGTGTGTCTCTTTGGGGAGCACCAGTTCTGTTTGTATAGAAGAAAGATGGTACATTCAGATTGTGTATTGATTACAGACAGCTGAACAAAGTCACAGTGAAAAACAAGTATCCTTTACCTCGAATTGATGATCTTTTTGATCGAATGAGGGGGGCAAAGGTATTTTCCAAGATTGACTTGAGGTCTAGTTATCATCAAGTAAGAATCAAGGATGAAGACATTCATAAGACCGCCTTTAGAACAAGGTATGGACACTATGAGTGTGTAGTTGTACCATTTGGTCTCACAAATGCACCAGCTACATTTATGTGCCTTATGAATAGTGTTCTTAGCATGTATTTGGACAAGTTTGTTCTTGTCTTCCTTGATGACATTCTTATCTATTCTAAGAATGAGGAAGAGCATGAAGAACACCTAAGAATTGTTTTGCAATTGTTGAGGGAGCATAAGTTGTATGCTAAGTTGAGTAGGTGTGATTTCTATAAAGATAGAATTCATTACTTAGGTCACATCATATCAGATGAAGGCATATCTGTGGACCCCGAAAAGATTGAGGCCATCATGAATTTGGCCAAATCCAAGGAATGTGATAGATGTAAGGTCTTTTATGGGACTTGCAGGATATTATAGGAGATTCATTGAAGGATTCTCCAAGGTTGCACATCCTATCACTTCTTTGCAAAGGAAGGGGGTGAGATTTGAATGGACACCTAAATGTGAGGAAAGCTTCCAGCAGTTGAAGAATCTTCTCACAAGTGCACCCATTTTGAAAATTGCAGACCCATGAAAGGATTTTGTGGTGTGCACTGATGCATGAGGTCAAGGACTTGGAGGAGTTCTTATGCAAGACAACCATGTAATATGTTATGAGTCTAGAAAGTTAAAAGATCATGAGAAGAATTATGCCACTCATGACTTAGAACTTGCAGCCATAGTACATGCTCTCAAGATGTGGAGGCATTACTTAATGGGCAGAAAATTTGAGTTGAGGACAAACCACTGTGGTTTGAAGTATTTATTTGATCAGCCAACACTAACTGCTATGCAAGCTAGATGGCTGGAGTTTTTATGTGAATTTGATTTTGAAATCAAACACATGAAAGGGAGGGAGAATAAAGTGGCTGATGCACTCAGCATGAAAGTGCACGTGGCATCTCTTAGTATTTGCCAATAAGTTTTGAGACAACTGATAGTGAATTATATTGCTGAAGATGAGCTGTATGTGTGGGTCAAGGATAAATTGCAGCAACAAAATCTTGAGAAGAGATATGAGGGATATAAATGGGAAGATGGGCTTCTTACCTACAAGAACAAAATTTATATTCCATATGTAGCAGATTTAAGGAGAGTTGTTATGGATGAGATCCATCAAGCTCCATATTCTGGTCATCCAGGATACGAAAAGACAATTGCTACAGTTAAAAAGCAGTATTTCTGGCCAGGAATGAAAAATGATATTACCGAATACATTTCAAGGTGCATGAAATGTCAGGAGGTGAAGGTTGAGCATCAACACCCAGCAAGTTTGCTGCAACCTTTGCCAGTTTCAAAAGGAAATGGGAAGTTATTTCCATGGACTTCATTATAGGTTTGTCAATGACTTGGAGACAACATGATTCTATCATGGTTGTGGTGGATAAGTTGACAAAGGCAACACATTTTATACTTGTTAAGTCCACACATAAGACTGATGAGATCGCAAAAATTTTCATGGATATTTTCAAGTTGCATGGATTGCCTAAGGAAATAGTTTCTGACAGGGATGCCAAGTTCACTTCCAATTTTTGGAAGGGGTTGTTTGCAGATTTGGGTACCAAGCTCAATTTCAACACCGCTTACCATCCTTAGACTAATGGTCAGACGGAGAGGGTGAATTGAGTGTTGGAGGACATGCTTCACATGTATGTGATGGACAAGCCAACCAAGTGGGAAGACTACTTACACTTGGTAGAATTTGCATACAACAATAGACAACAAGCATCCTTGGGGATGAGTCCATATGAAGCTTTGTATGGCAGAAGGTGTATCCTTGGGGATGAGTCCATATGAAGCTTTGTATGGCAGAAGGTGTAGGACACTTGTGACCTGGGATAATCCTGTGAACAAGATTGTGCTTGGGCCATAATTACTCAAGGAGACGGAGCAAGAGGTTGCAAAGATCAGACAAAATTTGAAGGCAACCCAAGACATACAGAAGAGCTATGCTGATAAGCATAGAGTGCACAAAGAATTATGTGTTGGGGATCATGTTTATCTGAGACTGAGGGTAAAGAAAATATCTTTGAAGCTTGAAAGTTGTGCCAAGTTGTCCCCTAGATATTGTGGACTTTTTGAAGTGCTTAAAAGAATAGGGCCAGTTGCATATAGACTTGCATTGCCTATTAGCACTAGAGCTCAGGATGTTTTTCATATTTCTTTGCTTAAGAAATATGCACATGACCCCAACCATGTGATTAATTGGGATGTGATTCAGGTGGAACCCGAGGGAGAGTTCCAAATCGAGCCAATGCGCATCCTCAACAAGAAGGTCATGCTCCAGAACTGAGCCATAGGGTAGGTAAAGGTGCAACGGGAGCCCTACGAACCTGAAGAGGCTACCTGGGAGCTGGAGGATAACATGCGATTGACACATCCATTTTTGTTCAATTTTGCAAAACACTGAGGATAATGCCAGTGTAGCATTTTTTTTCAATTTTGTAAGCACTGAGGAAAGTGCTAATTGAAGGGGGAGGGGAATGTAACACCCTGGTTTTGACCCCATGATAATTTGATTGTACATGATGTATATATTCTGTTGAGATCATGGCATGGAGCTCAAGGCCAAGTCCTTGCCATCGATCTAGTATTTTGTATATAGGTGATCAAGTGGATGCCTAATGCCTATGGTTGTGGTGCTGGTCATGCACAACATGTTTTGATATGCCATGTAAATGCATAATTTAATAAAATGCCACAACTAGCTATGGAATTGCAAAGTGAAAGAGATGGGGGCATAATCTCACAAGGAATACGGTGGGGAGTTGGTCAAACCTTTGAGCCTATAGGGTTAAGCCATATGTCAATGGGAGAAACCATGAACCCTCAGCTATCCTTTCTGTCCCTTGTCCTCAATCATTTATTCCTTTCAAAAGGTGGTTGAGGCAGTTAATGCCTGGGGAAGTGCAGGGCATGGAAGGTTGCAGTCTACGCCTGCAGCCCGAGGGATGACTCGATCTTGCTTCTGCAGGAAGCAAGCACGTGAAGCGTACCTTGTCTGTCAGAGTAGGCCGTGATTGGGTTTTGCTCACTACTCATTCATTCGAACCATGTAATGGTTGTTCTTTCACCCGGTTGTTCGAGTTTTCCAATCTGCGGCTCCTACGCACTGTGCGCTTACCTGAGAATTGTTTTGGGACTGGATTGTCCATCCTTAAACCTCACATCGTGAGAACTCATTTCCTGGAGTCAAGGAACTGCGGTTTTTGCAAGTATTTTTTGTTGTTGAGCAAGGGCAGTGTAGATCCCTCGATTTTGTGAGCCAGCATGGTCATTTGTGGTTTTCCCTAGCGTGGGTGTTTTCCTGCAGTAGAAACCATTTGTGACAGTGTTGTCCTAGTGTACAGTGAGGAGCTTGTTTGCTGGTTTATAGTGTGGATGTTGTGTTGGGCGCCCTGGTTTTGGGTTTGTTTTGGTATGCAAGACTGAGGAGTGGAAGAGAAGAGAAATGGACTTGTAACCTAGTGCGGAAAGGAACCTCAGGAAAAGATAAGAGTGGCTGGTAGATCCTTACTACATGCTTTGAAGAGCACTAGAAGGGAGGCATAGCCTGAGGGACTGCTGAGCAGAGAAAGGGATGCTACCTTGTGTTGGGATGTAGGTAATGTGGATGCCAGGCTAGATAGATCTTGTGGAGGTGTCCTTAGCTCTTGAGTGAGCCACTAATCTAGTCATTTTACCTTTCCACTGCCTTAGCAGCCTATAAACCCAAGGGAGATTGGCTTGGTCTTGGGGTTTGTTAACCCAATTGCACCTTGGTTTGGCTAAGTCTTGTTTTGCATTGGTCTTGTGAGTGATCCTTGGTTGGACAACCTGTTAACCTAATTGTGAGAGATGGCTTGGCCTTGGGGATTGTGAACCCATCTGTTAGATTGTCTGGTCCTTAATGCAAGAGTTGGCTTGGTAAGCCTGCAGCCTATTAACCCAACTAGGTGTTGGCTTGGCTGGACAGTCTGATAAGTCCAACTAGGTGTTGGCTTGACTATGTGTTAAATATCTGGCTGTGTGTGAGTATGTTGTTCCCTAGTTCCTTGTGGAATCATGCCCAGCTCAGGGGTGGCAATGGTGTTGAGAGATTAAAGAACACACTAGCCTATGGTTGGGTGGAATGTTGCAGCTACATAGCTAGTTGCAGGACAACTTCATCCTTCAAGATAAGTATTATGGTTATGTTTGTGCAATGTATTTGTCTATGAATTGTTTTGTTCATGATTGAATGCTTAATGATGATGAAGTAGATGTTTACTTGTGTATATTTCCTGCATTTTATCTCGATTTATGCCTTGGATGTTTTATGCATGTTTGCCTAAGTTCATGGAGGCTGAAAGCATGTTACAGAGGTTAGAATGCCTCTGACTCAAGGTCTCCGCCCTTTGAAATCCACCTAGGAGAGGTGGAAGGCGGAAGCCGAAAAAGGGCAGTTGAATTGGGCAGTAACGCTGTATTTCCGCACCTCGGGATCTGCCTGTGGAAGGCAGAAAGCGGAAAAGCGCAGAAAAAGTTCTAGGGGAAAAGTCAATGTTCCAATTTTTGAGTTCCGAAGTGCGGAAGGCAGAAAGGCTGTTGCAAGTCCATTTGCACGTTTAAGTTCTTGATTTCCAAATTTTGAAGTGCGGAAAGCAGAAGTGTGGAAGGCAGAAAGGCCGTTGCAAGCTCCTTCGCATGTTTAAGTTTCCGATTTCTGAATTTCAAAGTGCGAAAGGAGGAAAGCGAAAGTGCGGAAGACGGAAAGGTCGATTAGCGTTCCTTCACACATTGAGTTTTCGATTTTCGACTCTCGAGGCGGAAGGTGGAAGTGCGGAAGCGGAGGTGCGGAAAGGGCAAGGTTAGCTCGGAAATGGCCATTCTGGACGCAGAATGGATAATTGAAGGGCGAAACAAATTGGTATAGTGGTTCTAAGCCCGAGAAGAAGGTTGGAGATTAGGTTAACATCCATACTCGGTGTTAATCAGAAGAACAAAGAGGTTCTTTAAGCAGAAAAAAAAATTAATTATCCGCATTATGGGGTTGGGGACGTGACAAGGAACACACTTAGTGCATTACGTCTCTACACGGTCAACATCCGTTCTACTAGTAAAGGAGAACCGCTTAGGTGCACCTCTCGTGCTTCATGACCTTATCATCTCAACATGGGAACACACACATATATAGATATATATGTAAGGATTGATTACGACCGAACAACCTGATGCACCAAGGGTTTTACGTTCTAGGTCAACCTCAAGTACTTATGACATCTGAACAACCCGCGTCCAAGATATTTTCCGTTCAGACAACCTTTGGGGCGTATTACATCTGAGTAACTTTCGTACCACGCCAGGGCTCTATTTACACTCGAAAAACTCACATGACTTATTACATCCATCAACCTGAGTACCACGCCAGGACTCATATTTACATTCGGATAACCCGTCTTGGGACTTGATTCGTATGAGTAACTTGCGTATCATGCCAGGACTCGTATTTACACTTAGACAACTTACAGGACTGATTGCATTCAAGTATCCTGCTACACTAGGATCATTTCCAGTTGGACAACCTGTCTTATTTCCCATGTGAGATATCATGCATCTGTGTATTTTGGTCTCTCGTTATTTCTAGCATAGAAACATATTAGGACTAATTACGCCCAAGGATAACCTACGAGCTTCGCCAGGACTGATTATATCCGAGGACAACCTACAGGATTGATTACGTCTGAGCAACCTATGATCTTCGCCAGGATTTTACGCTTAGACAACCCTTCTCTCCATCTATGCTAGAACTCATCACTCCCTCTTTCGAGAGGTCTCGTTCTGGATCTCACAAAGTCTTTCTTTGAAGTACTCGAACTTCATTTGGCTATTTCTAGCATAGAATCACATCAGGACTGATTACTTCCAAGGATAACCTGCGAGCTTCGCCAGGACTGATTACATCTGAGGACAACCTACATGATAGATTACATCCGAGCAACCTACGAACTTTGCCAGGACTTTTACACTAGAATAACCTATATCTCCAGCTATGCTAGAATTCATCGCTCCCTCTTTCGAGGGGCCTCGATCTGGATCACATACTGGAGCTTCACCGCTCCTCTTTGCATCATATAAAAATGCAAGTCAGATCAATCAAACCAGATAGTAGCTTTCAAAAAACATACTACCTCACAACTAGTTGAGCAAGTGGCAACATATTCGGCCTTGGTTGTACTCAGCACCATGGAAGACTGCATCCTGCCAAACCAGTAGATCATACCGGATTTCAAACTGAAGAAGCAACCCCAAGTGTTCTTCCTCTCAGTGGCATTGCCCGCCCAATTCGAATCACCATAATCGTGCATGTTAGTCTTTTGATTTGTATCATACTTGAGCCCATACTCAATTGTACCCTTAAGGTACCTCACTACATGCTTTGCAGCAACCGGGTGAACATATCTCGGATTTGTCAAGAACCGGCTCAGGGTGTTCACAGCAAAGCATATGTCTGGTCTCGTATTCGTCAGGCACATCAATGAGCCAAACATCTAATGATACATCGTGGCATCAACCAACTTTGATGAAGCATCACACAAAAGCTTCAGGTTTGATGCCATAGGTATGGCTATCGCCTTGCGGTCCAGCATTCCGAATTTCTTCAAAATCTCCACTGCATACTTTCCTTGACCAAGGAAAATCCCATCTGCATTCTGCCACACCTCCATGCCTAAGTAGTGTATCATCCCTAGGTCTTTCATCTCGAACTCAGTGGCAAGTCTCCTCTTTGCATCTTCAATGAGTTCGTCCTCTCCTATCAGGAACACGTCGTTGACATATAGCAGGATCATCACTAGTCTTTCGGCTTCAACCTTGAAGTAAAGGTTGGAATCCACTTTACCCTCAGTAAATCCTAGGCCCATCAAGAAGTTGTCCATCCTGCTGTACCATGTCGATCTTGAGGATCTTCTGTAGTCACTCCCTCTGAAGCGGAGCATCACTCTCCCTCTTCCTTTCGTACTCTATGTATTGAAAGATTCTGTACTGGTGTGAAAAGTATCTTCCTTTGCTACTGATCTTCTATGTATCCATCTAAGGTCACTAGATACCAAGATCCTCCATCTTGAACTTTGTTGAAAAGTTCACGTTGCACCCATCTATGAGCTTGTCGTCCTCTATAGGTTTTCATCTTCAACCTTGTAGCAAAGGTTAAGATCTTCATAACTCTAGGTGATCTTCAAGCTCCTCATGTAACTTTATGTGCTATTCCATGGGTGCCTTTTGAACTTGTACAAGGCCTTCTTTAATTTGCACACATGAGTCTTCCTATCATGTGTCTCGACTCCCAGTGGTTGTTCTACGTATACTTCCTCCTCAATTACACCATTCAAGAATGCTGTCTTGATATCCAACTGGTGTATCTCCCATCTCATACTTGCATGTATGGATCTAATGGAAGTTTACCTCACAATTGGTGTAAATGTCTCCTCGTAGTTTATGCCTTCTTTCTGTGAGAAGCTTCGTGCACGAATCTTGCCTTGTATCCCACGATATTTCCATCTGCTACATGCTAGATCTTGTAGATCCACATGGAAGACACTACGAACTTCCCTTTAGGTCTCGGAACCGCATCCTAGACATCATTCCCCATGATCAACTGATACTCTTTGACCATAGTCCCCTTCCCTTTCTTCTTGGCTACTTCTTCAAAGCTGGAAGGATTTGCACCAATGATGTCACTAAACTGTGTCACATAATGGGAATGTGTCTGAGCCCTCTTACTTCCTTTAGAAGTCTCGTCATACTATTCTTTATGTTGGATGATCTCTTGTGCCCAAGATGGTTTTCATTTCTCGAGGTGGATCTACCTTTCTCTTTATATTCTTCTGAAGCTCTTTCTTTTGCCACGGTGTCTCTGACCCATGGAGCTTCAAGTTCCTCTTCTGAACTGTCGTTACTTGTTCTTCAGAACGATCTACAAGTCAAGTTCAGTTGCATTATTAGAAACATCTCATAATTTCCAAAACATATTAATAGTGACAAATATTTGTCACACAGTCATGCAACTATCTTAGCCACTGCTACAACATTCATCCATATCTTGTACACATGCAGCGACTTCTAGATTCCTTTCGACCCCAATGTTATTAAGAGTGTGTACTACTCCTAATATGTCAGCAAAGAGGTTTCAATCTAGATAAGTAGCAATGGAATGTTGTACAACATCATTGACTTCTTACCAATCATGTGCAATTCAGTAGTACAAATGCAAACACTCAAACATGCATAATACATCAACTAAATATAAACAAGTGCACAACCAAAAAATATCATAAAATGACAATTGAACACTTATCTTTGTTTGTTTGGTGGGTAGACTCCTTGATTAAAGTACATATTCCTCATCGCTTGTGGAATCTTCTCTTTCTTCTTTGAATCATGAGAGCTTTATCTTCTGTTGGTCCCATCTTCTCTTCTCTTGTTATGAGCCGAGCTTCTTCTTGTGTGCACTCTTCCCAAAGTCTGCTGAAGGTAATGAATTTCCTTCTGGCACATATTTACGGTGGTCATAACAATCTCTTTTTCTTCTTTGACTGCTTCAAGCTTGTTCCTGCATTGAGCAACCCTTGTGAAGTAGGATTGCATGGTCTCTTAGTTCTGTATCTTCACATTCTTCAATTGGTTCCTCAATGTCATTTTCCGATTGATGTTCTTTACTTCGAACACTTCCTTTTGTGTCTTCAAGGATGACACATGAGGGATTAGATGATCCTTAATGGAATCTGCAATGATTCTCTTAGCTCTAGCTTTAGCCACATCTCCCTTAGCCCCTTAGAACTTCCTTTTTAATATACTGATCCAAGTCATTTTCTTAAGGGATTAGGGAGGTCCTATACTTCCAAGCTCGGAAGTTGTTAGCTACACCAAGCTTATCATCAATGTGGGTGTGATGAGTCATTTTGAAATGATAACCTCAAATAGAAATAGCAAAGATTTAGATCTTACCGATTTGAGGTGTCCAACCTGGTTCCAGAGTTCGCTGATCTAGGGTTTCTTAGAGAAACCCTAATTTTCCAAACTTGGAATTTCAAACTTCTGATTGGACAGAAATATGCGCCTCTTCAAGGCAAGATGTCCAATGTACTCCTTTTTCTTAAAACAGTGGTGGGAAGCTCCCAGAACATGAAGCCCTAATTTCTTTAATTTCTTTTGCAGAAATGTTTGATATTGATTTTTCTGTATCTCCGAAGTTTCGGTTCCTCACTGTCTAAAACTTTACATTGAGGTAGCTCGATCAATATTCTTTCCAACCCCACAGGTTAGAGCAGAATTGGATTCTCCAAGTGGGACTTATGCTAAGTTTCCCAAGGTGACTGTTTTGAGGACTATTCAGCATATAGAACTTGTATGGACTGCCATGTGTCACTGTTTCACATTCAGGGTCTGCAAATCAGACGAGAGAAGCTACATTCCATGCCCTACCTGCAATATCTTGCGAAATTTCATTTGGACCTTCCTAGCCCGAGATATAACAATTCTCCCTAGGTCACCTATTTATGACTGTGTTCAGAAGGAGGCTGGAACCCTGATTTGGAGGAATCATATCTCCTGAAGTGTAGCAAATTTGAGGCTGAAACTTTTTTACAAGGTACAAAAAGATTTCATCTTTGGCTAGTAAAATTTTCGGCTCCTGAGACTTCTTCAATCGCGAGTTATAGCGAAAGTGCCAAGATGACTAGATTTAGTCTTCTAGGGTTTTTCAAGCATGAAACCCCAATTTCCAGTAGCTGTATTTTGGCTGCACAGTGCCTTCTTTCATAGTGGCTCTTATACCATGTTAGTTTTTCTAAGTAATTTTACTTAGGATCTTTATCTAAAACAATAACAAGCACAACTATACATCAAAGATACACAAGACACAAAGATTTTCATCGGGGAAACCATAAAGGAGAAAACCCTGCAAACTTTCTCAGAATAGATTTGTCACAAAGATAAGATGACAAGATAGAATAACCCAAGAACAATATGTCTGCAGCAACTCTTTGTCCCTCCTCTTCCTCTCTCTCCTAAAGCGCACATGAGAGAGCAAGTGAAGTGTGTAACAAATGAGGAGGGCGCCTCCCTATTTATATTCTTTCATTGAGTTGTTAACTGTAATATCCCCAACTGATATTCTACGGTTCTTTGCTACTAAGTTGTTGTTCATATATTCAATGGTGTAAAAAGATGAATAAAAAGTGTATGCAAAATTGTCGTGCCAAATGGCCCTAAAATATAGCTAATCTAGAGAGATTATAGGGTAGAGATTTTCAGTAAGCAAATGTACACTTACCACTGATATATAAGCCAATATTACTCCAGAGATATAATGCATGCAAAGTGTGCCAGAATGTAGTGTTGCTTTCCTCAGTTTGACGCCCAGCTACATGTGTGCCCCCTTCAGGAAGATGTTGACGTTTTTGGAGGAGGACATGCCCGATGTTGCTGAAACTTTGTTGGGATGTTGGTCTTCACCTACCAGAGAGAATGGTGATCACATGTAGAAGTTTTGTCCTCCCTGAGACACCTAGCGAATTGTTTTGCTCTGAGAGCGTGACATCTCCTCTTCCCCACGAAATTGCTACTAGATGCCCTGGATGTGCTGGCAATGAGTTGATGATCACCCATTATGATGTGCTAAGCCTGTTGAGAGAAATGGTGGTGACATGTGGAGAAAACACTAGGCTTAAGGGTCTCAATGAATCTTTCTGGGGTTTTCCAGCTATTCCCCCAGCTACAAAATGTGAACCTGCAAATACATGTTCTGTGGATGCTGGATCACTGAATACGAAAGAATATGGTGAATGCCGATAATAGATATGGATATCCTACCTTGAAAGAGATTAGGGCAGATAGATTTCATTGTCGAAACCTTTGTTAGCTGAACACACCGTCTTCAACCCCAACTGCTGCTGCTGCTCAAAAACCTGAAATCAACAATAATAATCATAGATACCCTTTTGGTTCAATGACCCTTCTTATATAGGTTTAGCATGTATTTTTAGGGTTTGTATGTCACTTTTAGGGTTTGCATGTCACTTTTAGGGTTTGTACTTTACTTTTTGCATGCATGCAATTCTAATTGCTCGTTGACTTAAGAATGAAGAAATAAGGCTTGCATACTTTACGATAATAACTCTGATAGCCCTCTTTATTACATTGAAGACTTAAAAATACTGAATAATTTTTCTAATATGCTCCCTGTATTAAATTTCCTTAGTTAATTCCCTATTTATCAATAACGGAACATTACATTAACTCAACCACTAGGTCGGCCAGGTTACCTTTGGGGCCGACCTACCTAAGAATACCGACCAACCTAAGAATACTCATAAATACATTTTACTTTATTTAACCTTGGGTCTATTGCCTCGACTTACAACGGAGGGTTTGCCTCAGTGACCATACACAATGATGACATCCCCAAAGGAGGAACACATATCCTCGATGGGGGTACAACAATATACATCAGAATATCTTCTAAAGTTACAATAACAACAACAATGGCTTGAATAGTCCACTCGTAAGGATATGCTTAAGAAATTACAAGAGGATAAAATTTTTAATGTATTAAAGTGTATTATATAATGTTCTAGAGAGGAGATGGCACCAGGCGGGAGGCGGAGAGTGTTTGCGTGAAGCCATGATGACATAGTCCTGTCAGAATAAGCCGTACAGGCCTCTAGCTATGGCTGGGGGCTTGGAAGAACAACTGTTTTTTCTTTTTGTGTAGTTTCTTTGAATGTGAAGCCGTCTTGAGAGCTGGAGGCGGTTTTTTTAGGGTTTACATTACAGCTGGAAGTTTTTTGTGGGGTTTGGTGACTGTCACGGTTACCTTTCTTTGCAGTAATGGAGGACTTTGAGGCTGTGGATTACTCTAGTGATACGTTGGAAAGCACTGACATATGGGGAGTGCCAGGTGGAGGATTTCTGGAGAAGGAGGTGGACATCCCAAGGCTGGGACCGGATGCACTTGCTTTGGCTAAATCAGGGCCGTTGGTTCTGGAGGCTGTTACCTCTCCCTCGGATTTCATTGTCTCGCCGGGGGGTCAGTTTTCTGAAGGTTTTCAGGGGAACATTTCACTGCCGAATGATTTACTGGATAGCCCATGCCGGCGGATGACTGGTAATTGTTCCATTAATTTAGGGTTTTCGTTACCTGGATTTTCGGAAGGGTTTGAACCTGTGGAGGCTCTTGCTCAGGCGTTTATTGATGAGGGGGAGGGAAGATTTCTGCAGGGCGGTGGGGTTGGAGGTTCCTCTCTAGTGGTCGATAGGAGGTTTCCTTTGGGTGTAGCGGAGCAGCGTGGTTTCGGCTCCCCTCGAGGGGTCTACACGGCCGAAGGTCGAGGGCTTTTGGAGGGTTTGGCCGGCCATAAAGCTGTGGTTGATGGTTCGCCAAAACGTCGTAGAAAGAACTGGATTAAAACCAAAAAGCTTCGTAATTATGCTGTGGGGGAAGACCTAGCTTGGGATGGTGTATTGCAGATGGCGAATTGCACACTGGTGGGGCGAGCTATGGGGCGGCAATTTGCAAAAAAGACTGTGCAGGAATGGGCCAGGTTTTCTTGGGGGGAACAATTTGGATACACCCCGAAGGTGGTGATGCTGAATCGTGGATGGTTTGCGGTTAAACTGTCAAAGGAGGAGGATCTCAACTGGATCCAAAGCAAGAGTTGGCACATTAATCATTCTCCTGTTCTCTTGAAAAAATGGAACCCTTTATTTGATGCAAGCAAAGAAAAGGTGGATGAAGTTCCGATTTGGGTAAGAATGCCTTCTCTTCCTCTACATTTCTGGGACTTGTACCATTTCAGGAGGATTGGAGATATCTTGGGTAATTTTCTGGAGGCAGACTTATCTTTTTTGGAAACCCAGGAGCAGAAGGTTGCCCGTATTTTGGTGAACATTAACCTTAGGGAAGGTCTCGCAGAATCTATCAATCTGGACTGGGGACCGGTGATCATTCCACAAATCCTGGATTACGAAAACGTCCCCTTTCGTTGCCGGCGTTGTCACGCATATGGTCATCCGGCATCTGATTGTACTTTACCAAAGCTCCATTTTGGTGTTAGAAAGAAAGGACATGTGACTTCAACTGAGGGGCAGCCTGAGAAGATTGCTGAGCCTCCTGGTTTTGCACACATTCATGTTGAAGAACCTGCCTGCGATCCGATACGCGAAGAACCTATCATTTCTAGCCCAGCTAGTGCCGAAGATCATCCTGTTTCGAATGCTCAGGTTCAAGATATGGTATTGGTCAACTCTCCCACGGTTCCTTCTTGCCCGGGTATTTCTACTCCTCCTTTGTCTCCTCATGTTAATTTGTTCCTGAATCATGTCTCTTACTTAGGCTGTGACTGGATTGAGGGTATGAGGAATCTGTCTTTTTCGGGTCGGGTGGGCTCTTCCTTTCCTCTTTTTATGCCCACTTCTACACCTCCTCCTGTGCCCTCTCCTTACATTGTTGAGGTGGATTCTGCCCCTGCTGGTTTGGCTCTTAGTGCTCCTGAACTGTTTCTAGCTGTGACAGAGCCCTCCAGTGTTTGTTTGGAACCTGACCCTGGAACTCCTTGTGAAGAACCTTGTCCCTCCCCTACTGAATCTTCGGATTCGGTCTATTTCTTAAGGTCAAGATCTAAGACGGTCTCAGGTTTGGCCAAATCATCGCCTGTTCGAAGGGGTAGGGGCAGGAAAACAAACCTCTCTAAGGCTCAGTCCAGAGCTAAGGAGGATCTTCTGGATGGAAAACAGTTATCGATTGAATCGGCCCTTAGAGCGAAGAAGGCCATGAAAAGAGGTCGGAAATGAAAATTATGTCCTTCAACAGTCGAGGGCTGGCTGGGCCTGTGAAGAAAACAGCCTTCATTAGGGTGCTTACTCTTGAACATCCTGATGTGATTCTGCTACAAGAGACTCTGGGAGTTGGTGAAGTGATTAAGGAGCGACTTGAACTATGGTTGCCTGGGTGGTCTTTTATTACTCTTGATGCTATTGGTCGTTCTGGGGGTTTGGCTGTGGGATGGAGGAAGTGTAGTGTTAAGCTAGTTAATGCTTGGGGGATGGAATCCGTCCTAGGAGCGGACCTTCACTCTGAAGAGCTGGGGTTCTCTTTTCCAGTGATTAATGTATATGGGCCTTACTTGAACAGAGGACTTTTTTGGGTTAATCTGCTGCAACATCCCCTGGTGAGTGGAGATTCACTTGTCATGGGAGGCGATTTCAACTTTTCTTTGGGGCAGAATGAGATTTGGGGTCCACGTGCTCGTGCTGATCCTCTGACAGATTATTTTATTCAGAAATTGGTAGAAAAAGGTTTGTTGGATATTGAACCGGTTAAGATTAGGCCAACTTGGAGAAATAATCGTAGTGGAGAAGCCAGAGTGGCAAAAAGGCTTGATCGCTTTCTGATAACTGAGCAGTTGGTGGATAGATCTTTCCTTGTTCGACAGTGGGTTGGCAGTGGGGGTCATTCTGATCACTTCCCGGTTTTTATTGAAATAAAAAAGGGGCCTATAAACCCGCCGAGTTCATTAAAATTCAATAAAACATGGCTCCAGGACGAGACTTTCAAAGCCCTCTTCATCACTCACTGGAACCCTATCGGGGAGGTACATGAACGATCGGCTGCTTTGCAGTTTGCAGATAATATTAAAAGATTAAAGGTTTGGATCAAGGATTGGGCAGCTAAAAAAAGAAGCAGATCAGATGTTGAGTTGAAACAGGTGGAGGCTGATTTGTTGGTGATCTATGAAGGTGAGGGTGGGGGTCTCTCTTCACTTGAATCGAAGGAATCTTTAGCTCGATTGGAGGGTAGACGTAATACTCTTCTTCTGGAGAGAGAGGAAGTGTGGAGGCTTAAAAGTAGAGCTATCTGGATTGAATGCGGGGATGATAACACCAAATTTTTTCATGCGTATGCTCGTGGAAGGAAGGAGGTTAACACCATTTGGAGTTTGCAGGATGAGGAGGGATCCACCCGTGTAACCTTCGAAGATAAAGCTCGGTGTGGGGTGAATCATTTTCGGCAATTGTTTAAATCCCCTCAGCAGGCTACAATTGAAGAGGTCATTAGGGTG
>LPNX010989793.1:0-45739 GCA_001517045.1 Pseudotsuga menziesii | reverse complement strand
TTAGGTGGTTGGGGTCTTAAGAACATCTTTCTCTTTTCAAAAGCACTGGCTGCCAAGGGGGGTTGGAGGCTGCTGAAAACCAGTAGTCTCTGGACTAGGGTTCTTAAACAGAAGTATCTTTTGGGAGTGAATCTCATTGAGTGGATTCGTAACCCCAGGAAAGATCACTCAGGAGGATCGGTGATCTGGAAAGCTATCATCAAATCTTTTCCTCTGATTGAAAGTTACCTAGCCTGGGATATTGGAAATGGGGAAAATTTCTTGATCGGCAGGGATCCTTGGGTGGGATGTGTTCAACAGCATACTCTCCCTTATGATGTGGTTGTGGAATTACGAAATATGGGGATAACTACTTTAAATCATCTTCCTGATCCTCGGCCAGCTGTCCCATGGATTCAACGCTGGAGAAGGGCTTCCTCACTGGGTCTGGGGGAACATGGAACTGTTATTATGGAACGATACTTGAGGGACTTGGTACTTGCAAATATCCTTCTTACTGATCAAGAAGATTCGTTGGTTTGGGAGGCTGCCCCGACTGGGATATATACTCCTAAGGCTGGATATGCGTGTCTTAGTGAAGCAGAAGGAATTGGAAACGAGGTCTGGTGGTGGAGACCCTTGTGGAGGTTGAAATGTCCAGCTAAGACTAAATTGTTCATGTGGTGCGTTCTTTATAATAAAGTTCCAACGTGGGATGTGCTTCAGAAACGGACATTTCAGGGTCCTGGATGGTGTGTGCTCTGCAAAAAGGAGCTGGAATCCACTTGCCATATGTTCCTTTATTGCTCTTTTACAAAGGATGTTTGGCGGGAAGTTTCTTCACTGGCAGGTTTCATTTGTAACTGGGCAGGGGCTTCGATGGAAGATGCCTGGGCATCATGGTGGCGGTCTAATACTTTGTAGAAACATAGGATATTACCTCTGCTGGTTACATGGGGGATTTGGTTGGCTTGTAATAAAGCCATTTTTGAGGACGCTGCTAGCAATCCGGCCATTGTTGGAGCTCTGGCTGTGGGTTTTTATCAGTCTTATCCGGAACACATTCGGGTGGCCAATGAACGTAGAAGATTAGCTGTGGATATTGATCGTTCGTTCCCGTGGGCCTTCTTCGACGGGGCAGCTCAAAACGATATTTGTGGAGGAGGCGCTGTATTGTTCCTGTCTGATTCTCATTTCTATGTTCTTTCTATGGGCCTTGGGGGGGGCACGAATAACTTTTCGGAGCTCATGAGCCTTAAACTCTTGTTGATCTTTTCACTTGAAAAAGGGTGCATTAATCTGAATTTTATGGGAGATTCGATGAATGTTATAAATTGGATAAATCAGACCCAAGCTTGTCGACAGCTGAGACTTGCACACACACTTCACGCTATCAGACTTTTACTTCAGAGATTTGAATCTTACTCTTGCCGGCATGTATACAGGGAAAATAACCAGGAAGCGGACAAAGCTTCCAAGGAAGGGATCGGGCTGGCTGTGGATACTTGGATAGTGAAAGAGATTAAAGATGGCAGACTGCAGGGTTTCTATCACAGACCCTTTGTAGAAGACTGATATTAACATTTTACTTATGTACTTTTTTGTTATAGATGGATATTTCCACAGAACTAAAAACTTTTTCACAGCATTATATTGATGTATATCTTGAACCTTATGAAAGGAGGACAGAAAACGCTATGGGCATCTGAATATGTCCCTATCTTACTAGTTTATTGGCTGGAGGTTGTTATAATCTCAAGACAGTTTTTTGGTTATGCATATGGTATTCACATGGTGAATCTACAGAATGTAATTTTGATCTCGCAAGATGAATGAAATTACGCTTTTTTTCCTGGGAAAAAAAAAACAACAACAACAATGGCTAGTGTCCCTCTCTTAGAATGTCTCTAGCATTTGCAATCTATGGCATCACCTAACAACTTCTAGGGTTCAGTAGGTGAGCCTAACGAAGGCAAGTGGAGGAGTCCAATGCCCTAAAAATAAGAGGAAACCATAATACAAGGCGTTTCCTTCACACAAAGTTGATAGAATATTGATAAAAAGCCCCAATTCAGAAAATATGCAGCAAACACCACCATTCAATCGACATAGAAGCATTGACTTACCAATATTCACCCATATATGAGCAAATAAAGAGCTTTAGGTCATTCTTGAGCATGTGTTTATTAAATAATTCTACCATCAACCATAGCATGTGTAAAAAGAAGCCTTAGATTCATCCACTGTTCACCATTCAAGCAAGTGAAAACATCCAAGAGGTGCGCATCACCAAGAGAGCTCATAAAGTAAGAGAAAAAATAATAACTTCATAAATGAACCCTTGTCTTATGATTTTACAATGAGAGGAGAGGCTTTATTTATACCTTTTCCTCTTGAGTATTTTAATTTGAGCCTACGTGTCTAAAACATAAAATAATGATATTTTAAGGGTAAATTCTACATAATTTAGGAATTTTACCCTAAATTAGACAAAAATGATAAAAATAAGCCTAAATAAGCTGAGGAGAGGCTTCACTTGATGACGTAGTGAGCTAAGGGGGGACGTCATGCCCCATCTACCCCCAAAATGATGCTAGTCCCTCAATTCTCCCCTCTAAGATATTGTAGGCTCATTTTCTGGAGGCTGATGTCATTTGCTGGAAGCTGAAAAAGGTCCAAGTGGGTGTAAGAAGGTGTTCTAGGAGGAGGTACCAGTCCTTTACAAAGTGTAATCACCTTTGCGTAAGTAAAAACTAGGATGGGCATTTGCCCTAGTGGATCACCCCTAGAAGCCTCAGAGCACCAACCCATGGGCTAAAAGCCCTTCATGGTGGAGATATCATCACACCGAAGGGGTAGTCAGCAAAGCCACAAATCCAAGTACTTCTGAGAGTGAAACCAAGGGGGTTGGTCAAGACCAATTTTAGAGGTAAACAGCCCCCAATCCAAATATCCATACAATAAATCCCACTTTGGCTTGTACAATAAAAAAAAATTGACCCTTTCTTCCAGGTCCAGCTTATCTGGAATGCCGCAGTTACTCTGGTGCGTAACACTACCCATCCTTGCAATTTCAACCTTCATCCTTGATCTCTTGGCATTTTGTTTTTTTGATAGCTTTCAAAGCAGGTAGCATTTTTTATGTGACTTCTTTAGGGAAACCATCACAAACTAAGACATCTTTGCAGACAACTCTAGTGTGGTGGTGTTTTAGCCTGTTTATTCCCCCATACATAATAGTCGATACAATAATTGCACTTTGCTTGTCAGTCTCACCTTGGACCAATTGGACACAAAGTTCCCATGCTTGATCAAGAGGCCTTTATTCCCCGATACATAATAGTCGATACAATAATTGCACTTTGCTTGTTGGTCTCACCTTGGACCAATTGGACACAAAGTTCCCATGCTTGATCGAGAGGCCTTTTAGGTTTGGCCTCGGGTGTTAGGATAACAATTTGAAGTGGCAAAAACATATGGAGTTAGCCTAGGCCACACAGGGCTAAAATTTGTATCAAAATGTTTGTTTATAGCCTACATGCATGTAGGTTGTCACTTGTGTATGATGCCACAACAACCTACAGGCCTGTAAGTTGTCACTGGACAGCCTACAGTCTTGTAGACTATGATGGCAGCCTACACAGGCCTGTATAGGTTGTCATCACAACCTACAAGAGAAAAGAAAAGTTAAAACTAAACTAAAATTAAAATAATGTTAAAAACTGAAAACCACTAACGAAAACCTCCTTTAACTTCTAGACAACAACCTGATTGATCTTCTTCCAGTGATCACTGCTGAATCTTGATGTTGAAGCCTCCTTCAATTTCCCTACTAGTTGATGATGAGCTCACCTCCTCATAGTCAGAGCACATTGTAGTGAAATGGAATGAGAGAACGAGGGAAGAAATGTTTTTTTAAAGGCCTTCTGATCCCTCAATCACTTCATTTCACTCCCAAATTTCCCTCCAAACCAAAGTTGAATCGTCAAAAAGCCCCCACACTTGTGGGCGAGCTGAAGGAGGATGCGATGCGTCAGATTTGTGAGTTTGGCTAGTGAGCAGAGTGTGGCGAGTCCCGAGTCTCAGTTGAGTAATTATTTCGTAGATGACTCGGCAAGTCTTAGCCGAGTCTAGTAACATTGTGTATAGACACAATAAAACTGTTTGTCAAAATACTATGTTGGATGCATTACCTTGCCCATATGATTTTCTAAGGATAAATTCTGATTTGAATTTTTATTAGTAATTCGATTTTTAGTGGAGTAAAATTTCAACCTTTTGGGGCATAAGATATGATTCATTGTAGTTTGCTATGTATTAGAGTTTTAGGAAACACTTTTTGTCTAGTTTGCAATAACCAAGGAATCATTAAGAAATTAGTGCCTCTATCCTATCTAGTTACTGTTAGGGACTATTGTAACTAATGAGGTTTACATGCCTTTTAATGAATACATAGATTATAGATAATGCTTGGAAACATTTTCCAATCTTTTGCACAGTGAAATGAAATGCTAAGGCATGATAAGCTGCATCCCTCACGCCTATTTGAAAATAAGTTAAATAATATCCCAAGAATAGAGTTTCTAGGCACTTTTTCACTTTGAGTCCGTTTGGATATATATCTGTTTGTAATATTTTTCAGATTGCTGTTAATAAAATGATTGAAAAAGGTAAATGTGCTGAAAATGTCTTGGCTTCTTTCAAACAATTCACAAATCTCCTGAAGCTTTAGACTAACCTAGGTGTTCATTCTCTTCAAAGTTGAGGATTATTTCTAACCTTTGATTTGAGCTGGAAGTCAATACTTTTAATCTGAGAAAGAGGTAAATACTTTTAATCTGAGAAGGAGCTAGTCTCTCCCTTCAACTGTGACAAATTTTTTATGTACTTGAAAATGAAGAATGGTTGTCATTTGTGCAAACATATGGAAGGGTAAACACAAGCTTTACCGAATAGCCTTGTAGTAAGCCATTTGTTCACAATCTTATTCATGTTTTAACCCAGCTAGAATCTATCCTGCACCTGAGAGTATATTTTATTGGTGATCACATAGCTTATATAATATATTGATTGCATTTTAAAGCATTTGTGTGTGCACACACACACATATTTGTGTGTTTGTGAGAAAACAACAGAGAGACAAACAGAACATATATTATGATCATAGTCCTGTCTTTATTTATGAAGGTGCTCGGTGTTTGAATAGTCACCACCATTACATTAAAAGCATGAATCTTGTTGCAACAAGACAGAAAATGTAGTGTAGCTTACTTGGAAAGCTTTTGACTCAATGCAAGTAGAAAATGTTACTACTATTGTTGCAAGCATTCAAATTAGATAACTCTACATATAGATTAAATTCAAGAATCGGGCTTTCATTACACAAGTTGATTATTGTTATTGTCCCTGTGGGGACGTATAGTGCCCGCAGGAAACAATTAATTTGATCCTTACACAATTTTGTAAAATGTGCCCGCAGGGAACAATTGATCTGATCCTTGCACAAATTTTTTCAAAATTTTCCATTTTCCAAGGTCGGGGCTATAGTGGCTTGATGTGATTGAGCCTGGGGCGCCATCCGTGTTCCCCAAGCTGACGTCAGTGGATGTATAATAGTACTGTGAATTCTCCAAGACTGCTCCAGGTGTTGAGGGTTCTGATTTAGCATTCACTTCATACATATTACATTTACAATAGTTTAATTACTGCGGCGCTTGATGCTAAACGAATTTCCTCCTTATTCTGCCATTCTGTGAACCCTCCTCTGGCTAGAATTCTGCACAAAAAGCACAAAAAACACAATTGATAGAATATTGCCTGCATTAAGCACTAGACATTGCATCACTCGAATCTGGGACGAGTTTAGTAGTTGGAAGACCTGAACAAGTGAGCTTGAGTAGGATTTCTTGTACGAGGTAAGCACAAATCGATACTTTATGCTTTGATTGTTTATGATTTACAAGTATTTTAATTGAATCTGGGTTTTTCTAGCTAGTTTCCGCACTTCGTTTACCCAACTTATCTCCTGCCTCTGCTATACTCCAGCATTTTCACCGTGAGAATAATGAGCATATTCAGGCTTTAAAAATATATATGCCCAGTTGTTCCTTCGTTGAAAAAACTTGGATACTTTGTCTTGGAAATTAAAGGGCTGAACCCGACTCGTCTTTGTCCTCAGTTGTCAATTCGAGTTCTTATACTCACCGGCATCTGATGAGTGGCCAGGTCTGAACTAAAATATCAATTCGAGTTGTTCCTTTTGCCTAGCAGACTTGAATTAGAGCTTAATAAAGATATTAAACAACTAAAGACTCACATAGCACATTTTCGTTATGTGTAAGTGCACGCATGTACAATCTCAGTCACATCTTTAAATCTTATTGTATTAACAAATTGAGTAGTAGCATATTCATTTATTTGCTCCCGTTTATAAATTCCTCAATTCGAGTATATGGAATAATAACAACTTGATCCCCTCCAATAATTTGTGTACATTATTGGATCTTTAGTTGAAAAATCTCTCATATCTTCTACGTCTTTAGTCTTCAACTCCACAATGTCATCCCACTTGTCCATTTATGAAATACTTATACAAATTTGAAGTGGTTGGAGATCAACACATGACATTAGGTTTTTACAAAGATTTGTTAGTGGTCTCTAATATTCAATGTTGCATATGCAATGTTTTTAAATATAACATGTCCTCTCCCTGAGGCATGGTGGTAGCTACATCCCTGGCTATCAAGGGGAGTAGTGATTTCAAAAACCAATTTAAGAGAATTTTGTCTTTGATTTTATTTAGTTGAAGGCCGAATGACTGTTAGCTTTAATTAACCTTAAGGTGTATTCTATCATTCACATCTCTGGCTATCAAGGGGAGTAGTGATATTGAAAACCAATTTAAGAGAAGTTTGAATTTGATTTTATTTAGTTGAAGTCCTAGTGAGCATTAGCTTGAATTAACACTAAGGTGTATTGTATCATTCACGATGCTATTATAGGAACATCACAAATGAAATGTCACAACATGCTTAATTGGATCTTCACTAACTTGCCTCTCAAATTTGGGGATATCCAAGAGTAGATTGGTTGCCATGGGTGGCCAAGTAGGGTTGTGTAAGATTGGGTCACTGGTGAGCTTTGTCAAACCAGGTAGATTAAGACTAGCCATGCATGGAAGGTTTTTTTAATGCAGTTAATGATGATTGGAACATGGAACGAACCAGATGGAGTAATGTTCAATGCAGAGATGATAGTAGAAGGTGACCCTAATAAGGATGAGCTTAATAATGATGAGCCTAATATAGTTGAAGTTGGATTGAGTTATGCAGGCGAATTATGCCTCGTCGGAGATACTGACAATGAAGGAACCCCTCCTAGCAAAGGAGGGAGGTTGTGAAGCCTAAGAGAATGTCCAGGGGCCTGGGAATCCTCTATGGAGATCTCACAAGGATACAAGGTCAAAGGTCAAGGAGTCAATGCTTTGGTGAAATAAGTAAGGTGCTCAAAGAAAATGTGTCCAGTGATAAGCAATGCGTAGGTGTTGTTACAATGGTGTATAAGTGTATGTGTGTATAAGCAATGGTCTACAAATGTATTATGTGTAAAGTGCACTATAGTTGTCGAGTACTTCAATAAAACTATTGATTTAGGGTGTGTACGCATGTATTATTGGGAAAAAATGAACCAATCCTATGACTCTAATGGACCTCCAAAATCTCTCAACAATAGGTGATGAAGTTCCTTGAAGAATACTAGTGAACGATAGGTGATGAAGTTCCTTGAAGATGACCAATGAAGGTAAGATAGAGTCACTTGTATTGAAGGGCACTGGGGGCATTTTCCAGTAGTTGACAACTATCTACCTAAGGTGTTATTTGATTCGATGAAAGCCACCTATCGGTAATCCTAAGTTTTTGCAACTAATATATCTTTCTCAAGTGCGGATACCATGGACATTACCTTATCCCTCAGGTATTTGGCTACTCACTGCCTCCTTTAACAGGATTTTTCTTTGACATTCGCACATGGGATATGAGGGAGTTATCATAGTTATCAACTCTGGTTGAATTGTGTATAACTATTCATCAGATGCAAGTTGATTTTTTTGTTTATTTTTAACCAAACAATGTTGTTGCAAACGAGGGTATGAAAGAATTTGAGTATTGTAATCCTTCATTTCCTTTAAATGATGCCTCTCTTACTAGGATTCTACGCAGTTGTAGAATCCTCGAGAAATTTTCCATGCACGCTAAGGGATTGGCAGAGTCAGCTCTGCTGGGTATAATGGAATGCAAGGCTCTTAAATCCATTGAGTTTCAATCCTTCACTAGCGCTAGCCAAGGTTTGGCTATGCTCAGTTTATGCAGGACGTGATTGAAGGAATTCTCTTTAACACTTGCAAATGGGGTCACATATTTGGATTTGGAATGTTTGATGTATTCCAACAACGAGCTTGAAAGAATCAGTCTCAACGTTAATTTTCCTAATTGCTTAGATGATATTCTAAAACTATTTACAATAGTAGGATCACTGAAAGAACAACAAGCACAATAACACAAAGAACACAAAGATTCTCCTCGTGGAAACCACAAGGGAGAAAACCCCGCAAAAATTTCTCAGTATAGAACTCAACCGGAACAGTGTAAAACCCCAAGACAACTTCTCCTCTTTCTTTGTAGCGCACTTGTCTTCTCTCTCTTGCAAAATTTCTTGAATGCAGTGTGTGAAAATGAAAGGGGTGTCTCCCTATTTATATTTGACTATTGACTTGACCTAAACCTAGCAGGGTCGACTTGTCTAACTGACAGGGCTGACTTGTCCAGTAAGACACCAAAATAATATTTATTATAATGACACATGGGAACTATTGACCCGACTTACACCCGAAGGTTTAGATTGATTCTTTCAATGACTCTTACATGACCAATCACATCTGATACATCTCCTGGAGGAGGAATACAATCATTATAACTGGAATATCTTCAGAAGTTACAATACTTTAACACTCGGGTGTGCTCAAGACCAACTTCAAAGGGGTTCTAAGCAATCAGTCTCTACTCTAATTTGCAATATTTGGATATGGGTGTGACAATAATGGATTATCAAGATCCTATACAATTTTAGGGAATTGGAGAATCTAAATGTGGACCATTGGGATTTTGTAATTGATGAGGGACTTTACTTTCTTGGTACCAGGTTCAGCAAGTTGTCTCATCTAAACTTAAGTGAAACAAGAATAACATCTGAATGCTTATCCCTTCTTGTCGCTTGCAGTATGCTACGTCCATTAGATATTTATTTTTGCATAGAGGTCCAAGATCCAGGTTTAATTACAATTGCTTTATCTTGTAATTAGACATAAGCTAGGAATTCGACAACACAAAAACATGAGAGAAAACACTGTATCGATGTAATGTAGGAATGGTATACTATGATAACATTTTCATGGCAAAGGCGAATTTTACAAGAATTAATGTGAGCATTAAGTGTCCACTTGATAACTTTTTAACTATTTCATTCTCAATTTGTATGGGTAATGTGAGAATGTAAGACCATTCATCAATGATAGTAATTTGCATATATAGGATACATAATATTTGACTCCAAGACTAAAGACATTGGAAAAAATGATCCCTAAAAGACCAAATTGGATAAATCACTAAGTGATTGGCTTACTTTCTAATGGATTGCTCATACATGGTAAAAAATGATCCCTGAAAGACCAAATTGGATAAATCATCAAGTGATTGGCTTACTTTCTAATGGATTGCTCAAATGAGCACATACAAGAGATCAATAGTGCCTCTTCCATTCCACAATGTAGCTATATAACACCACCCTACTCCATTGCTTGAATGGTTGTGTGGAAGGTATATTGTGAAAGTACAATAAAAACAACCATGTTTGTGTACTAAACCCTAGCCTTGGTTGTTGAAAGGAGTTGTCAAAAGCAACTACTAATTAAATAGGGGGCCGAAATAAGCATGCAAATTTGGTATTAATGGAACAAATTGAAGCTTTATAGAGGAGGTTGAGAGATAATGTATTACAAGAGATAAGATAATAATGGTATAAATCTTAGGGGCAAATTGACATGGATGGCTAGGAAAATTGTGTACAACTGGAGACATATGACTACAATTGATAAGAATGGAACAAGTCAAATCCTAAAGAACAACTAAACATAGATGGGTTTTGAAAACCATTAGGGTCTGGACGATAGGTTTTAGAGAGAAGCATGGAGGGGTGGCACGGCCTTAAAACATGTCATTGAGATAATGATAGTTGGTAAGTTGTAATAGTTTATGTTTTATAGTTTTGTGTCATCTCCATTTTGAACTGTTATATTGGGTTATTCATACTATATTGAGCTTTTACAAAATTGTTGCTCTCATTTTATTTTCAAGTTAATTTTGTTCTAAACTATTCAATGATCTCTAGATTGTTGTTTTCCTACATTTTTAGGTGAAATTATAAGAATGCTATTTTCCTACATTTTCAGGTAATATTTCACTCTATTGGAGTATAGAGAAGCCACTTTGTAATTTCATGTTCAACTTTTCATTCTACTCATATATAATTTTGAATAATTTTTTTTTCTAAGCATTTTTTGTTATTCAAGATTTCGGTCAACACAATCAAGTGGCAATTACTCTATTTCATATTTAACACTAGGACATAAATGTCCTTTTGTCCTATGAAAGTCTTGTTCAACTAAGAAGTAATGAGTGAGGGGTATTTATTCCACTCAATTCACTTATGCCCCACCCATATTTGCAATCATGAGCACGCACATGCAAACGCATTAGTAGACACATGTCATTGTATATGCTTGAACCCTGACCGTGGTGTGATAATAACATCCTACTTTCACCAATTTAACAAGCCATCATTAACACAATACATTGGTTTTTGTTGACATAATTCAAAATTAGTCAATATATAATGTCTTTTTATAGGAAAACTTGTAGACATTAAGTGAACATTAAGCATCTACTTAAAAGCATATATAAAGAGTAGTGACTTATGGAAAGAGAAACCACCTTGTAACTTCACACTCTAGTGTTCATAGATAGCTTTGAATAAATTTTGTTTTAGGCATGCATCCAATGAAAAAATTACAAGACACTGAATTTTGTCGTTAACATAATTTAAAATCATCCACTATATAACATTTTGATTGAATTTGAAGGGAAAACTTGCAAAATTTAGGTAAGTATTAAGTTCCCATTTAGAATTGTGAGTGGAAAACATAATAAAAGAAAAAATAAATATCTTAAACCATGTTGAAAATTTTAATTGTCTATTTAAAACTATATATAGACAATGTGAGGAAAGAAGTACATGAACTTAAAGCTTAATTTTTTTGACACCTTTTTATTAATATTCCTCGTAACTCATTACATAGATGATCTAAAACTCTCTTTATAGGTTAATCATTTGCAAGTGAAGTGAAAACAGAGCTTCTCAAGTTGCCCTGAATATGTTTTCAAGATGTTTTTTAAGCATATTTTCATTTTTACGGAAGGTGTTGTTTTTAGGTTTGTTTCTATTGCTTAATTTTATGGGCCCCTATTTCCCTTTTTAGCTTCATGGGTGTGGTATCCTTGACATTTTCCTTTTTTTTGTGCCATATTTACATTTTCGTGGGTATAGGTTTAGGTCCATTTTTGTTGGATGTTATCCCTTTCTTTGCACATTGCATTTCTATACTTTGAGAAATTACAGTTGTGGTTCTTTAAAGGTCACTCAAGATCATCAATTTCTTTTCATTTATATTTTGAGAAAAAATGAAGGCTCTAAAATGCAAAATTAGTAAAATTATATTAAATGATTCCTACGAACTCTAAAATGGAACTATCCACCATGTTGATGAAATTAATGAAAACACACATAGTAAATTCCCAAGCGTACTTGCAAGTTTTGTATAACAACACCTTGTGAACAAACTACATTTTTTCTTGCAACTCAGTGATTGAGATGATCAAATTATTTATGGCGCATAAGTTTGAAAATATAAAATGGGTCACAAACCAACAAAAAAAGACAAACCAAGGATTTTATAGCTTTGTAGATATGTATAACTTTCCCTATGTTGTTATTGTAAATCCATTGGAATCAACCCATTGGAGTATATTGTATAATCATAACAAGGGAAAACACATGTGGCATTTGGAAGGTATTGGTTGGAAGTTCAATGTTCTTTGAATTTTAATCCAAAACAAAATGTCAAGGGAAAACACATGTGGCATTTGGAAGGTATTTGCTAGAAGTTCAATGTTCTTTGAATTTTAATCCAAAACAAAAATTTACCTCTAATCCTAGAGGTTCCTATGTGGGCACAATCCCTTACAAGTAACTTACATGACACTTATAGGTAAACACATATGAAGCATCCACTCTAAATAGATTTTTGGTGATCCAAGGTGATCTTATTCATGATAAGGGATTTAATATGATGTAGCTATATAAGGTAAGTCGCTTGCCTCTATCACAAGCCTCCATGGACTCCATCGATCCTCACAAGCAATGTAGTCCATTCGGTTAGCTACCCACTAAATAACATTGTTGAAGCCCCGAGCAACCTTAAGACATCTCTAATTCTATGAACAAGAATCGAAGCTACCATATTCCATGTAGGGATTACAGAGTGTTTTTGTCTCTCAACTATTACATGCGTTGATCACTTTCATTTTCGTGTAACTCTTTGTTTGTATTTTACTAGTAATTATTTCACTTTCCATGTATATCATGGACTTGATTGCATCTTTGTATTTTCATGGATTTGTTGTTTTAACGTGTGTTCAAATTATATTGAGTAGTCTTGTTTTAAACTACTTAATCTTCTTTCTTTGTTACACCAAATTTGAGATGTCCATTGGCTTCTATTAATTTGGCTTCATATCAGGTCACCAATTCTCCTATCTTTGGAAAGATATTTCTGAATTGTGCAAGGCAAGATTGTTTCTCCATTTGATATCCATATGTTGATGATGGTTATTAACATCCACTAAGACCAACTTTGGTATTTGTCTTTAAATATTTCCTCCACTTTTTCCCATATTTTGAAATGTTCACCTCTTTCACAATTATGATACTGCATTAGAGCAAATTTTATAAGCATTCTGTTCAACATGTGCCATTGCATTTTCTTCATGATTTCATCCCTCTATTCCTCAAATTATTTTTGAAATAAAAGGTTATCATCTCCATCTTTAGATCCATTGAATAATGGTATCGTGCCTCCATCAAAATGGTTATGGTTAATTCTTCTGATTAGGTTCTCAAATGTTTGTCAAAAAGTGCTTCTTGTTCCATAAGTTGAGTTCCCCATTGTTGGTCCCATTAATTTTCCTCATTCTTTTCATATTTCTCTATGTCATCTTCCATGACTTGGCTCTATGTTCGAGGTGGCATGTTTTTTATACCTCTTGCTTCCACGGTGAGAATCATATGGCTACTTTAATTTGTCCCTACCATCAAAATTGTAATCAAACTTCACCAATGTGATGATAGATCCTTTCTAATAGTGGTATTCTTCTACTTTTTGCACAAGGAAAAAAATTGTTGGACACTGTCCAAGTGTTGGTCGATTATTAGTCACAATGATCTACACAGATTTTTTATTGTTGTATTCGATTATATTCCATAAGTATTTCATACATCCACATATAGTATGAAAAAATGTTACAAACATCCCAAGGCAATTGACATGGGACATTTATAATGGAAAAAAGCTACGGAAAGACATGCAATCCATATTATCAATGACAATACCAAAACTTGTAGGGGGAAAATAAAATTACTATAAAAAAACCTTTTGAAGACATGGTTACCTTATTCAATAATCTTTTTCATGTATATCATATGGCTACAATCTATGGTGGAATATGAAAGAACCACCATTGACATTACGATAAGCCATGGATTTAGTTGAAGCATCATTTTGTTTGCAGAAAAGTATACAATACTCTAATCAATACTTTATTCACAACTTGCTCCATTACACAACAACTAGTTATTGGGGAGAAAGAAGCTTTATTCACAACTTGTTCCATTGCACAACAACTAGTTATTGAGGAGAAAGAAATTGTGCAAAATTTGGTTGGGAAAGAGAATGATCAAGATTTAAATGTAAAGAAAATACTAGTTACTGAGGAGAAAGAAGATGTGCAAAATTTGGTTGGGAAAGAGAATGATCAACCTTTAAATGTAAAGAAAATATATAGAACAAAATTACAAAGATAATTTTGAGATTCACATTATAAGTAGTTGACAAACAAAAATGTGAAGGTTTTTAACAAAGTTGTGCAAAATTTGGTTGGGAAAGAGAATGATCAACTTTTAAATGTAAAGAAAATATCAAAAACAATTTATAAACATAATTTTGGGATCCACATTATAACTAGTTGACAAACAAAAATGTAAAGGTTTTTAAGCCTTTCAAGGTTGTTTTTTGTTTATTTCATAGTGACACTACTATCTTTGGAAACATATGTACGAAAACCAAATAATTTATCAAAAAGTTATAATTTGATTTGATAGTTTGTGGACACTTATGGAGCTAGTTGTATACTCCCATATATGTATCCTCAATCATTTTAAGGGGGCTATATGACATATGTTAAGGTCTTAATTAGCATACATAATTTCACTGAAAATATTTTCAAATCATCTTTGACATGAGAAAACTATGAAGTCATAATTTATCATTTCTACTAGTATTTCAAGTTTATATTTCATTATGCTATTAGTGTAATCATTAAAAATTAAAATTTAATTTATCATTTTTACCACTCTTTGAAGTTTACAATACATTATGCTATTAACATATCCATTTTGTATAAGGCGTAAATATTTTGAAATATTACTTTAGTATGAAATCCTTTTACAATTGTGTGTCCATAATTCTTTTTTCTACTACATTTTTAAAGTGAACTTTGCAAAAATATAAAAAAGTTGAAATCTATGATTGTAACAAATTTCCTATAGTGCGGAAGTCAGAAGGTTATTTCAGGGACTCTAGATTGTAAATGCTATAAGACCAACATAGATCCATTTAAAACCCGATGCTACTAAGCATCGAAAAGGATTCAATTTCTTGAGGTGTAATTTTTTTTTATCTAAAATCTTTTGCATATTCAAAAAAAATTTACACCTTGAGAATTTGATCCCTTTGGTGCTTGATAAATCCGGGTTTAACATGTATTTTTTAATTAATTTTCATTTGGTTTTATTTTTATTTTTATTCTGTAAGTTAACATGAATTTTTTTATTTACTTTTTACTTTTTGTAATGCAACATAACATTATGTTATGTTATGTGACAAATCTCCCCCATATTAGGCTGTTGAGCACCTCGCTACTCATAGTGTAAAAATGGAAATGAAGGAAACAAAGAAATAAATATTAAAATAAAGAGAATAGTTTAATAAGGAGTCTTATGTTGAATGAAATTGTATAAAATATTTGTATTCATAATTTGCATACGGCTTAACAAAACATACATAGCAATCAATTTCATAAAAAGACAATAATCTGGGATTTTTTGAAAATTTTTATTGGCATTCTTCTCGTGAGACATTCCAACAAAATGTCTATAAGTGGAATATTAAAAAGTTAATTTTAATTGCCAAAAAAAGAAACTTATCTATGGGGATCCTTTATAAAGATACAAACTACCAAAGAGACAAAAATAACTTGGTTACCAATGGAATATTTGAATGTATCCTCGAATTTGCACAATGTGCCATAGAAAGGACTTAAATAATGGAAAATAATCATAAGAACAATAAATATAATTCTATTGAAAGAGACGGAAAGGAGCTCTAATAAAAGTAAATAATTGTGTGTCATGTTTTCCATAGGGTTAGCACTTCAATAAATTTTGAGTTTAAACCATAATGGTAATTTTTCATCTCGAAGTTGTAGTTTAAAAGAATTGTCGAACCTAAAGCTTTGTGCAAATGGTGTTTTTTGTAGGTTGATGTTTGACACAATCACCCCATAATACATTGCGACCTCTAAGACACACTCCCTATTACACTATGACCCAAACACACTAGTGTCCAAATACATTAATCCCTAGACACAATCACATTGTGGTAGACTATTATCCTAAATACATTAACACCTAATACACTAGGACCCTACACTTTGACCCATAACCCATATGACCCATTATATAATCATTACCTATAAACACCTTATGATCTCAAACCATGGTCATCATTCAATATTTGTCCTGTATCAAAACTAGCCACCTACCCCTAACCCACCAACTAGCCAATTGACCATCTAGTCCACTATAACCTGTCCAACCACTAAAACTCGTTAATCACTCATCCTTAATTAGCATTAAAAATATGAATCATCATTGGCCATTGTTGAACATGGTGGCATTCTGTTGAACATATTAACTATACAAACTAAATTCACCATGATAGTCAGATTGACCCAATAACCCCTACCCCACTTGCCCAGTAACATTGTTCCAACTTATATTGCACTAATCCATTAATTGAATGAATCGATAATCCCATCACCAGAAACATCCTAACACGATAACTATATCAATCCACCAGTTTTCCATTGTCATTAACCTCACAATGGGCCATCGTTGGCCATAATTGGCCATCATTTTCCATGTTGACATTGTTAGTCATTGATATGGAATTGGCATGTCCCACTTTGTAATACCAAGGAGCGTCATCTTAGATAGAGGTATCAGATTTCTTGGTGCCTTTTGGATTACACTTTTGGAGAATATGGACACAAAGTTGAAGTGATCTACAACTTTCTATCCACATATAGATTGACAGAGAGAGGTGGTGAATATGACATTGTTTTGAATATTGAGGGGTGATAATTAGAAGTATGCAATGACCTAGAATTTGATTTATATTCAACACTCATATAACGAATCATTCCACACTTCTACCAATAAATTCCCTTCTTAATCTTGCTTTGTCACAATTTGCCACTTTCACCCTTAGATGTTATATATGAATAACAAGGAATGATAGAAGACACCATATGAGAAGCCCTCAAGGTTGGAAAAATGATTGATAAGATCATGCAGATACATTGAGTAAAACATAGAAAAAGCACAAAGCTCAACATGATCAACACAAAATTAGGAAAACATTCAAGGTGGGGGATAGAGTTTGGTTGCATCTAAACAAAGAAAGGCTACAAGGCTACAGGGTCCTAGTTTAAAATGATCAAGGCTCTATAGTATGGTATTTTTTTATGTGTTGGATAATGTGGGTGATAACGCCTATAGACTTTGTATATTCCCGTATCTGCACATTTACTCATTAGCGAATGGATAGAATCTAAAACTCTATGAGTTCCATGTTAGACCAAGAAAAAGATGAGCAAGTCTTTCCTACCATAGAGGATATAACACCAGAATCTCAAACAAAGTTATTAGAAGATACACTTTTTCATAAGAAGTCTAGAACAACTAGATAGAGGTAGTGTGTGTAAGTTTTAAATCTATGAAGTGAAAGAATGCATATAGATTCTAAAGCAAAACATAGATATATTAAACAATGGAACACATAGTACATTGAGATTTACCCTAGAAACCCTTGGCCAGGAAAATCAACAAAACTTAGAGTTGCACCTATCTCTTTCTCATTGTATTCACTCAACCATTCATAATAAAATATTAAATTAAATTACACATTTAGTTGAAATTAATAAAACCAACTCATTTTTATTTTATTTGTTTATTTTTTCAAGTCATTTCCCAACCATGCCACCTCGATTCTAATGCCCCTCATTGTATCCCTTATGCATTGGGTTCTTTAGACCCCCTCCATGGGGTAACTAATCCCCCCACCACACACACACTTTTATGCCTTGTGCATGAGAAAATGACTTCATCAACAAGGATATGATTTGGGTGCAACCCACATGCAAAGAAATAAAACAAACCCAACATTCTCCCATGTGTTGTTTTCTTTGCAAAATTATGAACCACATATTGATAAGATCACAAGTTCAAGGCATCAATGCCCATAAATTCTCTACACGAGGATAACTACTCAAACTTCCTCAACGAGTCTGCAACATTCTTCAAGGTGTCAACTTTCTCTAGCAACACTTGGTTGTCTTCATCCATATATTTCAGAAAGTGGTATTGCATCATCAATATGATTCATTTTAGAATCAAGGTTCTTTACAAAAAATATTGCACTTTGGCTGTCACAATCTAACCTTACAACTTTCTGTACAAACTCAATGCCTAAACACAATTGTAGTAACCATACAATTTATTTATTTGCATGGGTGGATTCCATGCATTCAACTTCAAAAGTTGAGAGTGAAACTACAACCTAGCTTTTGCTCACCCAATTGATAGCTCCTCCAAATAGGTTTAACACAACCACTTGTAGATATTTTGCAATCAAGGTCTCCAACCCAGTTTGCATAATAAAGTTTTGTGCATCTATCAACTTGTCTTGTCTGATTCTTCCTTGGTAGTAAATTACATAATCTCTAGTGCCACGCAAATACCTGAAGACCCTATTTATAGTTTTCCAATGCTCCTTCCCTAGTTTTGACATATATTTTCTCAAAAATCCCATTGCACGAGCAATGTTCAATCTAGTATGTACCACCACATACATCAAATCATCAACATCACTAGCATAGGGAACTCATGACATGTCTTCTTACTCTTCTTGTGTCTTGGGACATTGGTATGTAGATAAATTTACAAATATAGGAATAGGGACCTTGACCAATTTACATTCATAAACACTAAAACTATGAAATATTGTCTCAACATATTTTCTTTGATTCAACCAGAGTTGTTGTTTGCATGATCTAACTTAATCTCCATCCCTAGTATGAATTTAGTAGCACCAAGACCCCTCATGTAAAATTTGGAGGATAGCTATGACTACGCTGCCTTAATGTGACAGTCATGTTGTTTCTCATCAGCAATAAGCCAAAATTTTGGTATCACATCCCAAGAGATTTCTTTAGACCATAAAGGGGATTCTTTAACTTACAAACCAACTATTTTTCTTCTTTTCACTATACAAATTTTTGGTTGTTTCATATAGGTTTCTTCTTCAATATCCCCATGTAGGAATGTTATCTTCACATCCATTTTCTCTACTTCACAGTCTGATAGGTGTTGGAGGCATGGCCTATATCCATCCCAAGTGAGGAATTCATTCATGAATTAATTCACTTGAAAGATTTGGTATGATGATGAGTGGACAACCCTCCACCCTTCCTCTTTTATCGTAATCTTAAGGGGCGACTTCACCAATAATGGTTTAACTGAACTGACAAATTTCCATTGATTTATATATGCTCCACTCACTATCTTAATTACTCCTTATTTTTTCTTGGATGGAGTGTTACTGGACCATCACGATCACATTTATGGTGATGCAATGGAGGTGCAACAAAGGGAACTAACGGCTGGTAGGTACAAGGTGGCGATAGTGTTGGGTTCCCAAGATATTACCTCCCTCTCCTTCCTCCGTAATCAAGCTTGATTTTGCATAGGTGAAATTTATCAGGACTCATGATGATCCTCGGCACAAGTTTTACGTCGTCAAGGATTCTTATGTAGATTTTTGTGGTCACACACATTCATGTCACTCAGTCTTTCTGGAGGTGTCATACTTAAACTCCCTCTGGTTGCGCTCCCTAGGATTCCCAGGGGTTTCAAACAACTGCATAGAAAGTCGACTCTATGAGGGATACAAGTGAGCACTGTAGCATGGAAAATGAGAGGCGTCATGCTTCTAATCAACAAGGCCACAACTACCCCGGTTTCTCCAAGGAGCATGGCAACCTTGGTTTTGCTCGCCACCTTGCTACCATGACCAACATGCTACTCATAATTTGTAATGAAGTTAAGTCTGTTGAGGAGGACATGCAAGCTAGAATTTTGGAATTGAAGGACATAATTCATCTTCTCATAACTGGTGCGTTGATATTGCAAATATTTTTCAATTCCCATTGCCTTTTCTCATCACCATTGGAGAGGATGGGAGAATTCATTACTGTCATGACTCAGAAGCTGGGCATGAAGGAATACTTTAGGAGGAGGAAACTTAAGCAACACCCGCGGTCATGGTGAAAGAGGAACAACAGGATGAAGAAATGACAAAAAAGATGAAGGCCAAGGAAAACATGGCAGCCAACTCCAGTGATTCCAAGCACAAAAATCTTGGCACCGACAACTAAGATAGAGAACCCACAACTGCAAAGCATCAACCATGCCATGATTATGATGATTAGTGCCTTTTTGTTTCTTGTTTTATTTTGTTTAAAGTTCAATGCTTGAAAGTTTTTTCCCAAAGGAAGTATGTAGGTTTTGTATAACTTCATGTCTCTTAGCATGTTCAAACTATATAAGACTCTTAGGCTTATGTTACTCGACAAATACTAATAGTCCTTTGTTTATTTTGAATTCGGGTTGTTTTCACTTTTTGAGAAGCCTGTTACTTGATCATAGGTTGTTTTGTCCTCTAGAGAGGACTATCTGTCTCTGTAAATTTTTATACAAGTTTGTGCTATAATGTAAATTATAAATTACAAAAAAAATACTCCTTGATTTTGTGCATGTATGTTAATTCATTTGTAGGGATATTCATTAATGCTCAACAACTCACCTTCTTTTTATCAATGGTTTTTGTGTGCTTTTATCGACTTTTCTTGATATTTACATGTTCACTTAATTGAAATGTTGGGTTGTCCAAAGTTCATCAACTACGTTGCATGCATGCCCAATTGAAATACTCCAACCAAGCTTTACAGTAAGCACATGTAAGTTTGCATTCAACATCAGCTTCTTGAACCATTGCTTCTATCCATTGCATTGGTCCAACAATATTAATGCTCATTTTCTCTCCATCTATCACAAATCCCTCCTCTCCCTAAACATGATACAATTATGATTATCTCGTGCTTAGTGCCACCTTCTCATTGGATGTGCACTAATGATGTTACAACCGAGTGCATTTCTTCCTTGTTCATTAAACTATATGTGATGCAATTGTGCTTATCTGCTATTACGTATTAACAACCAAAATTTATTATTTGTAATTATTAAAAACTCTATTTTTATCTCTCCTGAAGGAAACACAAGGTCTTATGCTCCTCCTTTTTCCTTAAAGATATCTTCCCCTCCTCTTATGCTGCGAGAGGCTTCACTTTCCTGAGATGCAACAATTCTTCTGCACTTTTTGGGTTTCGCTTTGCCTTCCTTGTGACTTATCAACTTCCAAAGGAACCAGTGTGATGTTTGTGGAAATATTGTAGCTCACAACTTTCCTTCCCTATCAATTGAGTCTTTAGAATTGTTCATATCCATTCGACTTTAAAATGCTCCAGCGAGATAGATTCCAATTTACTATTTTTAGGGCTATCCAATCGTCTTCACTTACAACAGGTTTATAGTTAAACAACTTGCATATTTTCATTCAAGAGTCTTATTGTCAGCATAGAATGCTACCATCTGCAATCATACTCACCCTGAACCAGAACATACATGGAAAAGAATCCCACTCTTAAAGTCTGTAATCTTACTTTTGGAGAAGTATTATGGGGTTTAGTAGCAAGCGTGTCTCACTTGCTAACAAATTGAGGGAAGAGTTATGGAATTATTTAAGCAAGAAGAGGGTTGTGAGCTTAAGAATAGGTCGAATATGATTACAAAAGTTATTCATACAACTTTTGGATTGAGGAAGGAAATCTTATATGGGAAACTGAAGTGTTTCAACAATCTAGGTTTCTCTGAAAAATAAATTTCAAAGTTATTGAGACAAATCTTTTCGATTCTATGGTACCTTAGGACCAGTGTGTAAGGCCTGGTATACCACATGTAAGGCCTAGTATGAAAAAATTGGGCATTGTGAAGCTGGACCTCCCAACTCAATGGTTGAATATGATAGTTGCACAATCACTAGTAAAGAGATATGCATTCCAACATTGCTTCAGGTACTTCCATGGCTTACCCACATCTAGAAAAAATAGATAACTTGATTAAAGCTTCAAACCCATCTTGGAATCCATGGGATATTAAGTCCATAGTCATGACCACAACTAAGGTATTGGATAAAAATAAGAAAATCATAACTGATGCTCGAAAGGACAAACTGGAGACTTGTTTCTCTTTGGAGAAGAACTTTTAACCCTTAAGAAAGTAAGAAATATGGGACTTTTGTATGATATTAGCCATAAATATTATATAAACTTTCTCTATGATGTTGCCTATGATGGTTCATCTCTTAGGCTAGTCACGAGATCATAGTCTATGCACTAATTTCATTACAACAACTTCCCATCTCAATTTTAGAACTCAATGGAAACTAGTTGATCGTTCGAACAATGACAATTGTAGGAAACCCAAATAGTACCTATAAGGTGAGGATTTCTCCACCTATATGAATAAGTGACCAGGTTGTTCCAAGAATTATGGTGTTTAACTTATATGGCTAGAATATTTCTTTCACCATCGATTTGAGATAAGTGTGTTGTATAAAGGGAAAACGCCTTACTTCCCATTCAGTGATAGCCTTCTTTAAGTCATGTTCTAAATCACGAGAAACTCTAGGTGAGGGACATAGGAGGCATGAGTAGATTTTTATTAAATGTATGGAATCATGTGGCAATGTTTCTTGGTTTGTAGAAAATGGTCCCTGCGGAGGGATAAAAAAGAGTCTACGATGTCCCAATGAGCTAGGACTTTAGTGCACTGGCCTACTTTGACAATCAAACACTCCAAATTATGGATTGGATTGAAGGTCCGTGTGGGATGGAATGAAAACCAAGCTTTACTAATAAATTAGGTTAGAGACTATTATAAAATTTCACCTTAGAAAAATATTTGTATCATTTACAAAGGTGATATGATATGTGTATGAAGTTATCCTCGCATATGGAATATTATGTTTCCTATCTCTTATCATATCGGTAGTTCGATAGTATATGAAAAATATCAAAGATAACTTTGTGCATTGGTGTTATAGATTGATTGCAATTTGATATCATATGCCAAATATTTGGAAAAACATCAATTTAATTTTCCCTTCTGTGATGATATTATCTCGGCACCATGTTAGTTTGGATAATCTAATTTGAAATATGTTTAGAAAAAATATATTTGATGTAGCAGGAAAATATGTGTTGAAGTTTACAGTTATTACTTCCTGGAGAACATCCTCAAACACTATTGCAACCACAAATAATTTCATAAAGGATAAAATGGCAAGATAAGTGGCAAAGTATTGTCCTGTTATAGTTGGAGAACAATTGATAAAATTATAAGGTCGTATGAGCATTCCTCCAAATCAATGTTCAACTTCTATAAGGCCAAACTATGAACCTCGATTCTTTACTATAGTGTTGTTTTTTCAATTTGATGTTGCCAACCTTCAATAAAGAAATAAATGGTATATTACATATGTAAGCTCAGTTTGTTGTGTAAGGCCCAAATGCCTTACTCCCCCCCTTTTTATATTTTGGGTTTCAAGTGTTCGAAGTATGCCCTATGGTTCCATATTTAGAACATGGGCTCTGATACCATATGTAAGTTCTCTTGGCCTTATATCCTTAATTCAATATCATAAATACACTAACTAATAACACAATCATGCTTATAAACATTGCAATAATAAAGAAGCAAAGTATAACTTGAAATTAAACATTAACATACTGAAAAATACCTCTTTTCAGTGTTGAATTTGTCAAAGATTGTAGGTTTCCTTCCTCATCAAAAAGCCTTCACCCTCCTTGATTCATGTATTCAATACACTTCCTGAACATTAACCATTCATTTAGAAAGTGATACAACAATTAATTATACTAGTATACATGCACAATGTAGGTATGTGTAGCTATTGTGTACATACATGTGTGTGTACTAATTATAAATAAACATTTCTTTAATGCATAGTTCGTGTATGCTCTCATTTTCATCCAAGCATGCAAGATAACAAAAAGAAATCTTAACATTTAACAATCACACTAGTTTACAATAATTAAATTTAAATGACACAACGTACTCGTATCATCAAGCAAGATCCTTAGTACACAAATGTAACCAAGTTGTTGAATAACTAACTCACAACATCATTCTAAAATACTTCAAACCATACTTCCTCCTGAATCTACATCCATATTCCACGTCTGATCCTTTTCTTTGTTGGAAAATGTTGGAGTGTCAACTATATTAACCTAACCCTGGATAGAACCTGTAAGTGGAACTGTTGAATATATCGACCAAGATTCCCCAATAAGAAATTGATAGTCAGCATCACATAAGTTGGGGAACGTGTCTCCGCACGACCCTCCCATGACTCCAAGTTTCAGAGGTTACATGATGGAAAATGCCTCCACCCCTCCTGGTATAACTAGGGTCGACACCCTATACTGATCCATACTGTGCAATTATTGTTCTTGTAGTCACGTAATTGAACAACCATTATGGGAAAGCAGTGCATCATGTCAAAACCACACTTACTAACATATCATATTAGTGTTTGAAATCATAATAAAACCTTATAGTACACATTGTTTTCATGATGTCTACGATATCCAATTCACCTCATCACTACTATCATTTCTTTATCGCATATCTCATCACCTTATAGTTTAATTCAACAATAGCTCATATCCATGTAGATATAAAATAATTTTCCACGCGATAAGCCATATTATGTACTAAGGTTCAAATAAGAAACATATGTTTATTTACAACATGCCTCACATTTGTTATATTTATTAACAATACAAATTTGAACCGGTATCCATGTATCCAAATTTAAGAGTGCAATTACAAATATGGACAAATCACATAGTTATCGTCATCATAAGCATACAATGCAAAATCATATACAATCAACAAATAAATTGGTTTAATTGTCTGCATAATGTCTTAATCAATATAGTGGGGTCGAAACAGATATTAGTCAATGAATTTCTAGGATGAGAAAAAACAAAGCTCTAGAAACTTGGTTCAAAATGTCGGCATCACACAAAAAGATAGAGAATTTGACTTTAAAAGAATCTCTCCAAAATATTACATGTCTAAACAATTGTTGAAACAATAACTACCATCAATCTATCTAAAATGATAGTGACAGTTACCAAGAAGGTAGGCATATGTACAAACCCTATAACTTGAATTTTAAAGAAGATACAAAATATTACATATATGAAATAATAGTTATCATCGTCATCTCTAAAAGGATAAAGTTATCATTACATAGTTATCATCACCATGTCTAAATAGTTATCATTACATATACAAAATATCAGCGCCATAGGAGCTTCTGGTGGATTGGCCACCCTTTGTTATGTAATGTCTCTTTTTAAATTTTTTACCAAAATGCCCAATTTTACAAATTTTTCACAATTTTGGCTCTTGACTAGTTTTAGTCTCTTGGTCTCCAAATCAGCCCAATTGTTCCCAAATATTCAAAGAAGGTGTATGAATGATATAATAAATTAATTGTTATGTTTAGGGATGTATTATGTCCCTCCAATCACTTCTTCAAGTCTGTACTAAATTATGAACAAGATAGATGATTTTACTGGCAATTTTGGGCTCAAATCCCCCCCAAGGTAAGTGGTAGAAATGGCTTCCCAAATGTGCAGAAAACCACTCGAATTCTTAAATTGAAGTAGGGGATGTGTAGAATGCATTATCAAAGACTCATATGCATAACCAATCGATCTCCCATGGCCTTTATCACTTCTTTCAATCAGATATAAAAAACTAGTTTTTGACCCTTGGGGAATGAGGCGAAGTTTGCTCCAATTGTTATGAAATTCGACCCAATGGCCAAAAATTCTAAGTTACTGAACATGAAACCAACAATATACTTAAATTACAGGCCATTTATTCATAAATCATCATTAGTTTATACATCCATTCAAATCCATCAAGATTACAAGAGTTTACAACAAGGTAGTGGAGAAATGGCACTGTTTCTTCATGATTGAACAATAATACATGAGATTTATTGGCTTTCAACCTGAGAGATTTATGAACTTAAATAGAAGATAATTTAAATAAGAATACAAATTACTGGATCAAGAGAATCTCCCTCAAAGAGATGAATATCTCACCAAGTGCGTCTCACTCCATAGAGCTGAAATATGGTGAGAAAACTTGAGATGAAAGGAAGAACAAGATGAACTTGATATGTCCACGAGATACTGTAGCTTGCACCTATAACTCATGAATCCATTAAAGCTCTTTGAAATGCCTAAGTGGCCTCTCCAAACACCAACTAGGATGGGAATCTATCATCCTCGAAATTGCTAAGGCATGAACTAGTCATTTACTAGCTCTCTCTCTTCATAATAAAAATTTTCACAAATGATCAAAAGGGCCTTCTCATGGCTGATCTCTGAATTTTATAAACATTATTGGTCTTATAAGGTTCCAAATCCATCCATAAACCAAATCCAAGTCGAATTGGTGTGGCTGCTCATGCTATGCCATGTGGCCTCTCTCTTCACCTTCCCTCTTCTCCCAAATTCGTGTAGGAGCCTCTTGGCTTTCTCCAAATCCCATGAGCTCCGTCTAATATGCTCTATTTAGTACTGTCATGTCAGATTTAAGCCTTGAGATCTGACTTGTGTCATAACTTTCATAGAATCTCCATCATTGGTGTCATAGATGTCATAAATGTAAGGGGAATCTAGCCAAGTGTCCATGAAACTCCCATTTGGCTCTTCCTCTCCACATGTAAGTTACAATTCATCCCAAATTTGAACTATTAAGTATATGGAAAAGTATATTAACCTTATAAACCATCCAAAAACATTAGGCTTCCCATAGATTCGAGATTGCAAGCGGAGGATGCCATTTAACATAGGAATTCTAGCTTGAGTGGGCTCCATAGTCTCCATGTGTCTCCATTCTCCATAGCCATTTCATTTTTCACATGCATTCATTTAATTAACTTCATTAAATAAATATTTATTCCTTCTAATGTCTAAACACCATTTATTAGCTCCCTTATTAACTTCCCAGTGTTTCCACCCAACCCAGGGAACTAGTAGGATTGATGGAATTTTCCTGCTATGCAATTATTTGAATGGGGACATTACAGTCCTCCCCACCCAATATTGCTTGTCCTCTAGCAATTTCAGATTTGGATGCTGCAAAATATTCTCCTCTTCCCATGTGGCATTTTCACTTGGTAGATCCTTCCATTGCACCAAGTATTCTTTGATTGTTCTACTCCTTAATCTTCTCTCCCTTGTCTTCAAAAACTTTTCTAGAATAAGTGTGAGATTTCCTTCATCATCCAAAGGAGGGAGTGTATCTGAAATGACAATTTGCTGACCAATAGTTTTCTTGAGACAAGAAAAATGAAATACATTATGAATTTTACTCCCTTCCAAAAGTTCCAACTCATATGTTACTTCTCCAATCTTTTGGATTACCTTGTAGGGCCCATAGTATCTTGGCTTTATCTTTTCTGCTCCATTCCTTTTGAGAGATGTTTGTTTGTATGGATGAAACTTTAAATACACTATATCATCAACCTGAAAGGTCCTTTCCTCTCTATGTTTATCTGCATATTGTTTTTGTTGATTTTGGGCAACTTGCAAATTGTCTTTTAAAAGCTTTAAAATTTCTTGGCTTTCTTCCACCCAATATTTAGCTTTTGGAGCTCTAATATCACCAAAGATCATATCAGAAAATGTAAGTGCATCATAACCATATAATTCTATAAACGAAGACATCCCTATTGACATGTGAAAGGTGGTGTTGTAGTAAAACTCACCCAAATGTAGCCATTTTGTCCAAGCTTTTTGTTGTTCTCCCACATAGTTTCGGAGGTACCCTTACAACCATTTATTCAACCTCTTTGTTTGTCCATCAGTTTGAGGATGGTATCTTGTACTTGGAGTCAATTGAGTTCCCACCAATCTGAAAAGTTCTTGCCAAAAAGCACTCATGAATCTACCATCTTTATCACTCATAATGCTCTTGGGGAGCCCATGGAATCTGAATATTTCTTTGAAAAAAAGGTTAGACACTTGTGCTACACTAAAAGAGGATGCAACAACAAATAAATGAGCAAACTTAATCAATCTATCCACTACCACATATATGCAATCATTTCCCAAATATTTGGGCAAATCGGTGATGAAATCCATCGATATACTGTCCGACATTTTTGCTCTGGAATGGGAAATGGTTGTAATAAACCAGCTGGGTATTTGAGTTCTGATTTGTTTTTCTGACATACCTTACATTCATTCACATAATTCTAAACATCTTCCTTCATACCCTTCCAATAGAACCTTTTCCTTAGTTTCCTATAGGTTTTGAAGATCCCCGGATGGCTTGCTAGTGGAGAATCATGTGATTCCTGCAAAACTTTGTACTTAAGCTCCGAATATCGAACCAAATAAATTATTCCCTTATAGTATACCATCCCATTCAAAATTAGGTAGTTATCATCTCTAATGAGTCCATCTAATACATCACAAGCAAACTTATCTTTGGCATATTCAACTAGTAGCATGTCTTTCCAATTTTTAGCAATGTCCATGAGAGAAAAAGAAGGTCTTCGAGATAATGCATCTGCTACAATGTTATTCTTTTCTTTCACATATTCAATATCAAAATCATAATCTTGGATCTTTCTTACCCACTTTTGTTGCCTTTCATTTAGATCCTTTTGGGTAAGGAAGTGTCTTAGACTATTGTGGTCATTTTTCACCACAAACTTGTTTCCTACCAAGAATTGTCGTAATTTGGCCAAGGCATGCATGATGGCCAACATCTCTTTGTCATATATGGAGTAAATCTTTTCATGAGGCTGCAACTTTTTTCTCTCAAAGGCTATAGGGTGTTGGCCTTGCTTTAGGACAACCCCTACTCCTCCACCTAAGGCATCACATTCAACAACAAAAGGCTTAGAAAAATCAGTAATGCAAGTATGGGACAACTACTCATTACTCTTTCATTTTTTGGAAGGCCTTTTCAGCCTCTTCATTCCACTTGAAAGCATCCTTCTTAGTCAAATCAGTGAGTGGAGAAGTCAACTTGAAGAACCCTTTCACAAACTTCCTGTAGTATGTACATATTCCAATGAAGCCTCTTAATTCTGTGATGTTTTTTGGTGATGGCCATTCTAAGATAGCCCTGATATTTTCCATGTGCACTTTCACTCCATATTTCCCAATAGTTTTCCCAATATATAATAGTTATTTTATCCCAAATTCGCATTTAGACATCTTAGCATACAAAGACTGTTCTTGCAAAGTTTTCAACACAATCTCTAGGTGTTGCAAGTGCTCTTCCCAAGTTTTACTGTAAATGAGAATATCATCAAAGTAGACTAAAAAAACATTCTAAGCTGCTTGCAAAAGATTCTATTTATACATGCTTGAAATGTAGTTGGAGCATTAGTCAACCCAAATGGCATAACAAGAAACTCAAAGTGACCATAATGACCTCGAAAAGCAGTCTTTTGCACATCTTCCTCCTTCATCCGAATTTGGTGACAACCAGATCTAAGGTCAATTTTGGAAAATTAATTAGCTCCAAATAGTTCATCCATGAGCTCATTAATCCTAGGAATAGGATATCTATTCTTGATGGTCTTCTTGTTCAAATTTATAAAGTCTAAACACGTCCTCAAAGTTCCATCTTTTTTCTTTACCAACACTACTGCAGAAGCATAAGGGCTAGAGCTTGGTCTAATGAGTCCCAACTCTAAGAGTTCTTGAATGGCCTTCTCAATCTCATCTCTGAACTTCTTGGGATTTTCTATAAGGTGGTATCTGAATGGGTGAAGTACCCTCCTCCAAAAAAATGTTATGCTCAACCCCCCTATCAGGTAGTCTACCATGTGGAAGATCTTTGAAAACTTTTTCATATTTGTGCAAAAGTGTCTCTATCTCCTTTGGGTGTTTAACAACTCTGATTTTTGGCTTGGTATAGGTGATATAACATTCAACATCCCATTCGATACCACCGTGCCTCAATATAGATCTCATACTATTGCAATTTACTACCTGTTTTGGGTAAGTGTTCTTCCCTCTCACAACCCTTAGTACACCTGTTGAATCTTGAAATTTCATTTCAGGAATTTGATAATTTACTGAATTCTCTCATATAGAATACAACCATCACACTCCCAAGACTACATTATTATTAGCAACATCAACCACATTAAAACTATCAACAAAATTATAGTTACCTATGGTGACTTGCAGCTTTGGAACTCATGTGTTGCATTGCATTGTGTTGTGACCTGGAATGACAACTATGAAGCCATCGAATGGCTCACTCGGTATCTTTATTTTCTCCACCATATCTGCATCAATGAAATTATGTGTAGCTCCTCCATCTACCAAAACTGAAGCTCTTTGTCCCAATACCACACCCTTGCATCAAATAGTGTGATAGTGAGGCACTGCTAAAAGTACTGTCATTCTTGCTTTGTCCGGTGAAGGTTGATTTTATTCTTGTTTTTCTTCTTCAGATGTTGTCTCATATGCCTCCTCTTGATCTGAATTGTTCCCTTCTTAATCCATACCCCCTTCATACTCATCATTATTAGAAAATACTTCTATGTATTGAGCTTTTCCTTTAGCACATTTATGCCCTAGTGTCCATGGTTAGAAGCATGTGAAGTGCAATTTTTTCCTTCGAAGTTAATCCTTGTTTTGTCCTTCTTTCTTATTCTTTTCAGATGTATCTCTTTGCCAAAAATTCTTATCAGGTGTGTCTTTTTTCTAAGGCTTTCTTTCAAATCTGAAGTTAGGCTTGGGAGGAAATCTTGTTCTAGGAAGCACATTTTGAAGATCTCTAGTCAAGCTCATTGCATCATTTAAGTTAGTAGGCTTGTGGGATTTGACCAAGCCTTTTAAGGGCTCCGCCAAAACTTCAGTGAACAACAATACTAACCTTCCCATAGATACATTAGCCACCTTAACTGATAATCTTTGGAATTCCAACATATACTCAATAGGAGTCCCTACCTGCTTCAATTGTGCTAGTTCTTTGAAAGACAATTTTGGATCTTTTTGCTCAAACCTTTCTAATACCCTGTCAACAAATTTGCCATATGTTTTAACCTAATCATGACCCAAGGTTCTCAGGCCATGGAACGACCATTCATTGGCATCTCCATCCAAGTGCAAAATATCCATTTTTAAAGCATCTTCTTCCACCATTGGATTCAGCTGAAAATACACATCCAATTTTTGCACCCAAGTGTTAGCAGAACTTTGATATGAACCATCAAAAGTAGGAAGTGGCACTTTACCTATGGAAAAATTCAATTCTTTGTTTTGGTGTAGAGACTTATTGTCCTTCTTTTTGATTTTGTTTGCCATGGTGAAGTACTGCTCAAATGTTATACTTCTCCTACACTCTTCATCCAATTTAGCCCATTCTTTTGTTATTGTATCAGTTTCAAATTGAATGTTAGTCTCTTCTTTGGGAATAATAAATTTAGGTGTAGTAGGCCTTGGTGTGCTGTAAAATTCACGGGGTCTATTATGAGGTCCTGTTCGTGAGAAAATGTGCTCACCCATTGTCTTCTTTTCTGTTGATTGTGAACTACCACTATCTCCTATTATCCCTTTGCTTCCCATTTGACTGGCCATCAATTCAAATCCTTTTACTATTTGTTGGGTCATGTCCTTGGATATTTCTTCAAACAGGGATTTTATAAGTTTGAGATACTCCTTTTTCTCCTTAGTGCAGTCTTCTCCCTCATGAACCATAGCTTTAGTCAAAGGTACCTTTTTTCTTCTAGTTCTTCTTCCACAAGCTGAGCACCTTCCATTTAAGATTCTAAGGGTAGTAGTTTATTGATTTGAATCCTTTTTAACACCATCAGGTGCCAATACCATGCTCTGATACCACTTGTAATGTCCATTTATTAAATTTTTACCAAAATGCTCAATTTTCCAATTTTTTCACAATCTTGGCTCTTGACTAGTTTTAGTGTCTTGGTCTCCAAATCAGCCCAATTGCTCCCAAATATTCAGAGAAGGTGTGTGAATCATATAATATTCAGAGAAGTGCATCTTGTCAAAACCACAGTTACTCGCATATCATATTAGTGTTTGAAATCATAATAAAAAATTATAGTACACATTGTTTTCATGATGTCTACGATATCCAATTCACCTCATCACTACTATCATTTCTTTATCACATAGCTCATCACCTTATAGTTTAATTCAACAATAGATCATATCCATGTAGATATAAAACAATATTCCACATGATAAGGCATATTATGTACTAAGGTTCAAATAAGAAACATATGTTTATTTACAACATGCCTCACATTTGTTATATTTATTAGCAATACAAAATTGAACTAGTATCCATGTATCCAAATTTAATAGTGCAATTACAAATCTGGACAAATCACATAATTATCGCCATCATAAGAATACAATGTTAAAATCATATAGAGTCAACAAATAAATTGGTTTAATTGTCTGCATAATGTCTTTATCAATCTAGTGGGGTTGAAATAGATATTAGTCAATGAATTTCTAGGATGGGAAAACAATAAAGCTATAGAAACTTGGTTCAAAATGTCGGCATCACACGAAAAGATAGAGAAATTGAATTTCAAAGAAGCTCCTTGAAATATTACATGTCTAAACAATTGTTGAAACAATAACTATCATCAATCTATCTACAATGATAGTAACAATTACCCGAGAAGGTAGGCATATGTATAAACCCTAGAACTTAAATTTTAAAGAAGATACAAAATATTACATATATGAAATAATAGTTATCATCACCATGTCTAAAAGGATAGAGTAACAATTATTGAGGGATGTCACATGCACAAACCCTCCCTCAAAGCCGAAGGGTCACCATATGTCTACAAAAATTTAAATTGTATTACCAATTTAAATTAAAGAGCTCGACAAGAGCCAAACAAAATAGTTGAGACACAAAATGGATACACCTAAGCATCAACTTGGGTGTGATCCCCAACAATGGAAAAAAACTTAATGGAATTAGGAAGACTCCATGTGAAGCCATAGGGATCCTCCACCTTTATTGTATCTATACAATTGTTCGGTCCTTCAGTAATAATTACTCCATCATCTATCGTTCGTTGGAACACCACATCCACATTGTTCAACTTGAAGTGGAGTTTTAATGAAGATCCCTTCGAAGCCATCAACGATTTTACTGTGCCATACACAAATCACTATAATATTAGTACAAAATCGCTAAACTCGAAAAGAGCTTTACGACAACTCTTTCTATGTTCAAAGAATTTATGTAAAACTAATAAACAAACACAAACCCCTGAAATGTGGATTTTAGAATTTAAGATAAATTTGAAATTCAAGTTTGATAAAGGCTTATGCCTTTGATTAAAAGGAAATGTTTAACGATTGAAAATGAAACATAAAAAAAATTGAAATCTGGGTTTTACAATTTTAGATAAACCCAAAATGCAAGTTTGAAAGAGGCTTATGGCTTCGATTAAATGGAAATGTTTAACAGTGGCATATGAAACATTAAAGAAAAAAATGAATAAAAGGGCAAGCAAGTTGAAAGCTTACTCTACACCATTCTCCTTACCCACGTCATAGACCATACCCTATGCAAAATCATACCTCAAATGGGCATTAAGGAAGAGAATTCAAACAATGAGACTATGAATAAAAATAGTTATGCGCTTGTTCTTTTGAATCATGGCTCCAACAGACTATAGTCGTCCCGCTTTATCCTCTTTGCAACTAAAATAATTGTCAATGAGTTAAAGTTTAGTCCCACAAGCTGTATACATTGAATGAAACCATTAGACACTATTGCATGGATTTCAAGGACATTGATAGAAAATCTACTTGAATGGAGACTTTTTGAGCTGTCACAAAATATATGTTCGATAAAATCAATGATATCTATGCTTCGAGAGACTAAAGTGAATAAGATGATGCCCATCAACCATACTCCCTTAGTAATGAGACCATGCAAACAATTTCTTTTTAGTGGGATATTTGTGTATGGAGTGAAACCCAAAAAATCCATCTTGATATCCCATATCAAAGTGCACAAAATATGTTTAATCAAGATTCAGGTTATTAGAAACAATATCCATGTCTTGACATTTACTTTCTAAATTGATACAATAATTCTTAAAAACACTGTTAGAATATATTGAATATTTGTTAGATCTACTGTGTATTGTTGTAAGTGATTTAAATGATTTGATTAGACTAGGAAAAATGAAGGTTATTGTTCGATGGGTAGATATAGTTGGAGAGGGTCTCTAGGATGCGATAGATCAACACCACAAGGTGGATCCTCTCCTAAAAATGCTTTGGATATCGACAATAACTTTTGGGGTGGTTCCCACTAAATTTCTCACCGATTTAAACATTTTTTTAGTGATTTCCCATTTCTTATATAACCCACAACTCTCTAATATATGTGCATATATCCCTCGGTTCCTTTAGACCATAGGCCCGTCCTTTTCTATATTGTTAATTTCAAATCACATAGCAATCCCTTTGCTTTGAAATGGTGTAGGCCTCCTTTTAAGAGCTTAGGGATATCGATTTTCAACAATGAGTAGATCACTTTATGTTATTTCACAACTCTATAATCATGTTTTTCAACAAAAGTCGGAGTATATTTACATTGACATCAAGCTCTAGAATAAGATAATATTGTGTTAGAAGCACATATATATGGAGATATCACAACTGCACACTTACTAATTAATAAGGAATCATTGAGCCCTCAAAGTCCAAATGAGATATAACTTATTCATAAGGTGGAGAGTTAGGAGGAGAGAAATGACTTTTTTCTAGAGTCAAAATTTCCACATATGATAGTGCAAAGCAAATCAGAATACAAATTTATTCTTCCAAACAACCATGAAAAATTAGAATTGTGCTATAACTCCCTTCTTTTGAAGGGAACATTTTAGAATAAAACCAAAAGATTGCAAAAGGTGTTAATATCATACTTCAAAAAACAAATTTAATTGAACCACCATTAGGCCACTCAAAGGAAAGGACACAATAAGCTCTTCTTGTTGTGACATCCCTTTACAGATTCTAGGGAAATTTCTAGTAACAAAATTTCATAAAATTTGATTGGTCGAATAGAATGAAACCAAAGTATATGTTATTCCATGTTGCATATAACCATTGGATGCAACATATCACTCTCAAGTCAATGCTTAGGGCTCAACACATGAGCTATGTAAGTCAAAACCTCACAAGGAGATAAAATCAACTTTGTATTTTGAACTATCAAATGCATACATAGAAGTAATGATGCTAAGCAAAGGGGAAAGGGGAACAATCATGATAAAATTGAGTCAATGTGTAAAGTTACAGTCTCATCAATAACACATGCAAAATGTTTCTTGAGCCTCTGTAGTAATGAATGTCAAATGTTTCTTGTAACACATATATATAGGAGTGACTGGAGGAGCCAGGTGCTTGAGGATTAAACTATGATCACATGTATACAATAAAAACAAAAATTGCCAAATGGAAATGATTTACAATTGAGGGGAAGTGATATTTTCATGCTCTTTGTTTGTTGTAAACTAGAGTGAGCATGTACATTAGGGAAAATACCTTTTAATTTTTCAATGCTTATCAATTTTCAAAAGTAGATGGATCACCTCATTGAAATTGACGCCAACATAAATTACCATAGAAAATATCTAAAGCTTAGTTATTTAAATATCCATAACAACAACATTCTATTTTGAAGGTCACAACTTAAGACCCCCTCCGTGCAACAATTTTACTGCTAAAGTCTACAGAGGCAAACATACCGAACCCCTCTTGATTTCAACTTATGACCTCATAGGAGGAAACACATGTTCTTACCCATAGACCCACTTATGTCGTTATTATCACATATTTCCATTGTTATGTCATTCCAAGATGCATGTAACAGTTTGAAGCAAAATAACACTCTCAAGACGATACTTAATGCTCGATGATTGAGTTAAAACCTTACAAGGAGATAAAGACCTTACTTTGTATTGAGTTATGACCTTACAAGGAGATAAAAACCTTAATGTTTATGAAGTGTTGTAACATTTCATTGAGCTACACAAAGTAAAAAATGACCCTTCCTTTGGAAGAAAACTTTCAAATATTTTCATCGATTCTGCAGAAGATGGATATATTTTGGAATTTTCGAATGATCTATTCTACATCAATGATCACTCCCTCTGGCTACTTGGACGAAGATGATGCTTGATATTTAATATGTTAATATTACATTAGAAAATGGTGTATAAGAGAATGTGTGATGGGTCCATGTCCTTCTTTCTCAAGTTTCCATTATTAAGCTCACGTCTATAAGTGTAGTGCATTATTAAGTCTAGTGCATTCACACACATTGCGAATGCCTTTGTAAAGCAAGAATGCATATATTGGACAATAAAAGTGCAAGTAAAGGGTTGCTTTACACATTTTGTACCAATATTACATTTGTTTTACATAATTTGAAGTAATAAGTGAGTGACAAGTATATCTCTATATCTAAAGCATGCATTTGAGCCAGTAACAAAGAATTTATTCTTCTATTATGAAAAAGTCAACACCAAGGCATTCACAATCTTGTTTATTGGCTTTGATTGTTGGAATCAATTCATACTTTAAAATGGATTCTAAGGAGTTGATGATTTTGCATAATTTTGAAATGTCAGCATCAAGGCATTCACAATCTTCTTAGTTAAAGCCTCGATCTTGTTTCAACTTTATCTAATAAAGATAACATGGCTTGAATTGTAGGCTACTGCTAGTAAAAATGGTTGTAACTTTGTTCAAATCTCATATCGAGAGATTGCACATTGTTCTTTTATGTGAAAACCTTCTTGTATTGTATGAAGGACATGCATTGAAATTACATGGAACTAAGAACAAAGCTTCTCATACTGAAACCAACTTCTTGTGAGGCTCAACTCTCTGTATCTACTGACTTGCTTTATTATAGAAAAAATGCAAAATACTGGTGTAGAAGATTAGACTTTGGTCATTATGGTAGGAGTCCAAGGAAAAAATTGGAAACAATCACCACCAACATAGATTCATCTTTATAGCTTGCCACACCAAGTTCAAGCGTGAATGGTCTTGTCTTTAGAATCCCCACTCATTCCTTTAGACAAGATTTTATGTCAAAACATCCAAAAGGGGAAAGATAATTACAAATTTGTATAATGTCATCACACCGAGATGATAAATAATATAAGCTTCAAATCATGAGAGAGGGGAATCAATGTTGTCTTTTATCACCTGATATGTTTGGCAATACCATGTACATTCATATCATATTTCTTGCATATTACAAAATGGTTAAATTGAAAATTTATTATATCGATTTAGATTTTAATTGAAACCTAGATCCATAAGTTTTGATGAAAATCAAATTCCCCAAGTTGGAAATCATTTTTTCAAGTATTTATGCTCTAAAAACGTTTGTATACCCAACTCTTGATAAACAAAGGATTATGATAGATCTCATATCTATCAATCCTTCTCCTTAAAATTCAAGATGCCAAGATATAACATTATATTTATTTATTAAAATTGAAGATGCCAAGATGTTAAATTATATTTATTTATTGCTTCATCTTTCTATGGAACTTAGTTCAAAAAGTGGGTAAGAAAAGATTGATCCTTCGAGATGGAGAGCCTAACTTGCAATTTTATTTTTTTAATTAAATTCTTGGCCATTAACAAACTTAATTATGGTTAAGAAGTTCTACAAAATTTAGATTAATTTTGTTATTATTATTATCAGTTTTTATGATTATATATATAATTAAATTTGATATAATTTAGAAAATCAAAAGTATTTTTTACTATATCTAGTTTATAAAAGAAAATTGAAATTGTTAAAATAAATTTAGAAATTCTCATGATTTTTTAGTGAAAATGGATATTGGAGAAAACATTAGAACATCATGACAACAAAGAATATGTATTATTTGTAGTACTGAGGAAATGGGCAAACAAAACATTTACAATTTTTTTAATTTTAAAGGTTTGAAACAAGCTATTTCCAATTCCAAAACCAACTCTCGATGCTCTTGTCACAACAAGTAGCAATGTCAAGGACATTGCCACCTCGTGGCTCTTGTTACTACAATACATTGTTGATTGTTACATAAATATGGAAGCTTCCAAATGTACTCTTTTATCAAAGGAACATCTTGGTGGTTGCCTTCAAAAGATAGTGGCTTCGACCTAGGTAAGAGCTAGCAAAATGGTCCTTTTACTTGATGCAGTTAGAATGGATAATGACCAACGCCTTATTTGTCAGTCCATTGCAAACGTGAAAGATTCAGGGCTAGACTAACACCGTCTCCCAAAGTTTAATTTGTGATTATTATGTCCTTGCAGGGGATTATATAGCAATCACGCATGAGCATTAATCCATTCCATACGAAGGTTGGTTTTTCGTTTTCAATAGTTTTGGTATTGTTCTAAAATTTAAATATTAAATAGATATTTTTTTTAATTATTTATCTGAAATTCTATTGGTTAATAGTGTCTTCATCAGCCTCGGGACTAAGTGAGGGGATTTCAATTGACGCGTGTAATATATGATGGCGTTAATGAAGTTCATGATGGCTCATGTTGGGTATGTGCGACATACGAGATGATGGGCTCCTTAATTGATTTCTCGTAGCTAACAAAATCATCTAGCCTGATAAGACCATAAGGAGCGTGTTGCGAGAGGTTTTGAAGACACGAAAACCAAAGGGTGAGGGGCAAGTTGTAGAGCCACTTGATTTCCTGCTTTCAAAGTTCAATTGAGCAATAAATCCTTTGCTTGGCATGCGTTCATGTCTCGTTGGTTTTTAGGGAGCCACTCGAATTTTCCTTTCAAATTTCAATGGAGCAATAAATCCCTTGGCTGACATGCGTGTATGTCCCGTTAGTTTTTAGTTGTATTGATATTAACGACATGTGAATCCGGGCCCACTTTCTCACTTCCGAACGACGGGCGAAGGGCACCACTACCAGGATACTATAGTTGTGAGAATGAAAAATACGAGGAGGGACTAGAAGACCCATTTACTAACTAGCTACTTTAGTTCAAGTGCTAGACGAAGCTTTCCCAACACTATTAAAAGGAAATTCTAGGGGTTCTTTGTTTCACATTCCAATCTCACCGTCACACCTACTACAAATGATTTTGGAAGGTGAGAGAGTGACAAAGTAGAACTCAGATTTTGGAAGGCGAGAGAGTGATGAAGGAGAACTCCATGGAAGCAAGTATGTATAGCAAGTCATAGGAAGTTGTTTGAATTCCATTAGAGATGTGTTCAAAGAGGTTAGATAAATATATTGAACACTTCAAGGGAACCTATTCAATGCAAGGCGAGACTATTGATTGTATGAATATCCAATATTTTTAATTGCGTTCATCCAATGCATTGAATTATCATTGCAATGATTACATTGAATATCACATGGCCTTCAATATGGTTGGAGATTTTTGTTAAAAAATTGTGGCTATGCATGATCCATAAAGCTTTCTTTGTTGAGGTTTCGTGTCCATTGTGTCAAAGATAAGGATCTTGGCTATTGGATTCTCAAGGTGTGGGGTAATGTCTAAGTGTTGCATTAAAATTTAATACCAATATGGTTTGATGGAAATTTGTTGTTTTCTTTTTTATTAATTGTACACTAAGATTCTAAAATGCTAGCAACAAATGTTGATTTAAATAAATTAACAATAAATGTCACTTTGACATGGTGGTTGGGGAAGTAGGTTATCATTGTCCCCACCCAGGTTAAAAACCCATGACCATATGTACATGACACCTACAAGAGTGTTAGAATTTATAGTAATGAAAAAAAGAAGTCACCTCTTCCTAAAAGCTTATATATAAATTCAAGAGGGAGGGATGCTAAACACTTTAGAGCATGAGAGTGGAATCTTCTTTATGGTTGAATCTTCAAATTCTACAATCACATGTTGGAATATTTTACAATGAGAGTGTAATATTTTAATATCATATTTAGATTGTTAAAAAAAAAGATCATCACTCTCTCGCCTTCTCGCTGTGGTCAGTTCTTGTGCTCTTAATTTAACAAACCAATTAATAACTGTGATTCTCTTGCACTTGTAATGGCCCATGTGTCGTTTGGAAGATGGTATGTTTTCCTATTAACATATTGCCCTAGTGATTATGACCATGTAAACTTATGTTTTCATTTTATAAGTTCAATGACAATGTGCACACAATAACATCCTATAAATTATTGTTTTTTCATTATATATATATATATATATATATATAATGTGTTGATCAAGTAAATCAAGGTTTTATTATTTTTTGGGTTTCTTGATTGCATGAATACCTTATTTAGTTACTATCATTAAAAATAAGTGGTTTTTTTTAATCCTTCTGAGTCATTCTAAAAAATTAAAGACATTGTTTATTGGTGACATTTTCTTCATAGATCACAAAGAGCTTAAATATTTAGTTGACAAGCCTGTGTTTCTTGGTTGGATCTTTCAATGGAATCTATTCTTTGAAGAGTTCAATTTTAAAGTATTGTTGAACCTACAGAAGCATAAACGTTGGTATTAATTATTTGTTGTGCTTTTGGAATTGATAACATTATCAAGCTAGTCCAACTAGAAACGTCTTGTAATGCAATTTGTGGTATCGTACATTATTGATAAATGTTGAAAAATATGTCTATAAAACTCATATTTGTTGATAACTTCAAAAAATTAGCTTTATACATAATGAAATTTCGTTTAGCTTATTAAGTCACCGCAAGGTGACATATATGAATTGATCAAGTCTATTAATTCTAATAGTACATTGGTTATTTTTTTTGTTATTTGAATCATGATTGACCTAGGTTTTGCTCACGTCAGTCTCGGAATTCCGGTGCCCATCATTGGTGGCAGAGCAGACGTCACGGTATCCTGTATACTGCTGCAACGACCTCTTAGTCACGTGTGAACCGCTCCAAGGGATTAGCACACATTCAGTCAGTAGTTAATGTACTGTAAATCCATGATGCAAAAAGATTCCATCCACAATCCAACCATATCAAACGAATTAGTGTGGGAAGAGTTGAGCTGCATGTCTTTGTCTGTACTGTTTGTACGTGCCGTCAATTCATCATTGTACTGCATGGCCCATGAACGTAGCAACTTCAAAACTCTCACATTTATAATTATAGCCAGCGGAAGAGCTTTGGCTATGGTTGCACAGTCTTGTAGTGCATGTATGTGTTCTATTTATGATTCATCTTGCTTTTGTTTTTGTTTCAATATTCTAATTAATTGTTGACAATTATACGGGCCAACACCAATTTTGTAGAGATAGTTTTTAGCAACTGCGGTGACATTGCCACCTCATGGCTCTTGTTATTTATTATTATTATTATAACAATCAAATAATTAATTTTGTCATCTCAATTTAACATGACAAAGTGATGTCATTTGCATAATCACACAAATTGATTAAATAACCAAAATTATAAGTGAATACATATCCAAAATTATAAGTGAAAGAAATGCCAAAAATGAATGAGATATTTGACCTTGCTCCATGAAATCCTTATGTCCCGCCACTTCCATGGAAGTCGACACCACTTCTAACAAATCATCCCTTGTAAAATGATTTTGATATGAATTGAAGATTTGTGAGTTACTATGTAAATTTATCATGTCAATGTCACATGGAGATCTGGGTACTGCGTAAGTCCATGACCTTTTGTGGTGTTTTAGATTCATCATAAAGTAAATGTGTTGGCCTTTCTTTGAGTTTTATGACGGGTTAGGTGTATGTTTTTTGTAGTCTTCTTTCCTGTGCAATTGGTTGTTCAACTGTTAGATAGGCCTTGGGCTTGGCCTTAACTCAAATCATAGCTTGAATGGCTATATTGTACAATGTATATCCATGTTTTAGTTTGTTGCAATTATTTTATGAATTGGTTTAGTGGTCACGATGAAGGTTGTCTGTTCTATATATTTCCATGAAGTCTACACATTTGCTACACCCTTATCCAAGTTTACTTGGATGTATCCATATTTAAGATGCAACAAATTGAGTCTTTGATCATGAAAAAATATGCTTAGCACACATTTTGCATATTTTTGAACTATCTTTGTTCCGACAAAACATTTATAAATCGATGTGATGGCGAGGGTTAAGTAATTTTGTGGAAAAATAATGTTGTTCCCTATTACAATTTTGTGTCAAAAGCATCATATTCTTACAACTTTTGTATTGTAGCAATAACTATTAGCAATTGCACGGACATTACCACCTCATGGATCTTGTTTCATTTTCATTAAATGAAAAAAATCAAATTCTCATTTAAGTTTAAACATGGTTTGACTCAACTTGAGCATGTTATACTGAAATTCAACCTAGATGGTAGGAGGATGGTTTTACTCAACTTGAACATGTTATACTGAAATTCAACCTAGATGGTGAGTGGTAGTTAGTAAATAAAAAACAGAAAAAGATTGGTTCAATCCTCCTCCATTAAAAAAACAAGATTAAAATAAAATCAAATCATGTCACAATATTTTTATAGCATATAAATACATTATTTTATTTTTAATTTTACCTACGATACACTCGTCACCGTTAATTGAACTTGTCACTCCTTCCTGTAGTTTGCATGTCAGAGATACAAGACCACCTTTCACCTTCAAATGCATTTCCGTGGGTTTAAGGGAGTTCTCTCTGTTAAGATTGTGGTTAGCCTCCGTTGTTGTCTCTACTCTGATAACGGCTGTCTCTACTCTACTAAATCATAATGCTAAGAAAAGCATACTGCTAACGGTTGTCAACTTGTCTCTACTCTACAAGAAAAGCACACTGCTAAGAAAAGCTATCAAGAAAAGCAAGGAAAGTTTGGCAGGGGATTTGTTTTAAAAAAGCGGACTGGACAGAAATTAGATAAAATGCGTGGAAGAAGAGAGTCCCTCTGACCTATATATATGTCAATTGGGACAGACAAAATAGAAGAGTGAAGCGCAAGTTTCAACAACCTGTCACCCTGTCTCTCTCTGTTATTTGCTTGTGTTATTTGTTTTGTCTGCATGGCCATGCATGCCCGTATTTTTTTTTCCTCTGTTTTCTTTTTAGGTACTTGATGTTTCCATTGTTTGTCAGGTTGGCCTTTTTTTCTTTTCATTTTTTTGGATGATTTTAATACCGAGAGATATGGGGAATGGCAGTATGGGGATTTATCCCAAGGAAATGGCAGTATAATACACTCATACTCGGCAGAAGACATTATGGTACCCTTCTGCTACGCGAATTGTTGTCATGCTCAGCTATGGTGTACCTGAAAAAGGTAAATTTAATGCTTATTTCTTCAAAGTATCTTACTTCAATTTAAGTTTGCTTCAGTTCTTGATAAATTGTAGGGATGGTCTAACATTACATTGAAGAGAACACATTTGCACAATACAGAAGATTAGCTTATTTTAAGTTTCCTTAGTTTTTGAAAAATTGCAGGGTTGAACCAGCATTACATGGTAGAGAAAATGGTTGTACAATACAAATGATTAGTTTATATTGTCCAATTCCATTCCTCACTGTATTTTGTTTCAATCGTACATTTAAAGAAACTCAAAGTTGGATTTAAGGATGTAGAGGAAAGCCCTGTACAGACATTTCCCCCTTATAAATGGCGTGATCTTCCAGGTTGTTCCTGAGAATGGTTTAATACTTCTTTCTTCACAGCACTTCATTTGATTTTATGTTTACTTTAGTTTTTGACAAATTTCAGGGTGGGTTTAACTGTAAGGCTGTAGAGAAAAATCGCTGTACTGTACATATATTTAATGTAAACTCCCAGGTTTAATCTTGAGAAAGCTTCAATACTTTTTTCTTCACAGTATCTTATTTCATTTTAAGTATATTTTAATTCTTGAAATTTGTAGGGTGGATTGAACAGTAGGTTGTAGAAAAAAATCTCTGTACCAATACAATGCACATGATAAGCATATTTTGTACCAATACAATACACATGATAAGCATATTTTGTTAAAGTCCAATCCTCATGGCAGTATTTTGTTTCAGGTGTACGTTTTTACAAATTGAAAGATAGTTTTAAGGTTCTACAGAAAAGCCTTTGTGCCGTACAGATCTTTCATTAGCTTATTTTACCTCAAACTTGTTCTTAAGACAATACAAGGTAAGCTCTGTACTCTTCCACATATTGTGTCTTTTATTTGTTCATATTATTAACACACAAAGTAAACAATATATACTCTAGGCAGGCTACTACTTGAGGACCTTCCCTTTCTTTTTTGCTAGAATTTCCCAAATAGTTCAGAAAATCTTGTTTAATGATATTTTTGGTATATGTGAGTTATATGTGGATTCTAGAATGGATAAATGGAAGTAGAAATTATGTTTAAAGTATATTTAGTTTTATTATTAGTTCTGGATGATATTTCGATCTCCTTTGTTTAATTAGGTTAAGGCATGCTACCTTGTAGATTATCCCATTTTTTATGCAAGAACTTCACAAATAGTTAAAAAATCTCGTTTAATGATATTTATAATTTTTGGTATATATAAGGCATATATGGATTCTGGAATGGATTTATAGAAGTGGAAATTCTGTTTAAAATATAGTTAGTTCTAGATGATATTTCGATTAGCTTCATTTATCTCCCTATCTATCTTAGCTCCAATTGTTTCCTTGCTTGCCCAAGAATTTCCATAGAATCTTAAGACGTATATAAAAATTGATTGTATTAGGTGAATGCATTGTTTCCTTGCTTGCCCCTGAATTCCCATAGAATCTTAAGACGTACATATAAATTGATTGTATTAGGTGAATGCATTGTTTCCGTGCTTGCCCAAGAATTTCCATAGAATCTTAAGACGTATATATAAATTGATTGTATTAGGTGAATGCAGAATGGAAAAAATATAATACGGAACTTGGTTTAAAACATAGCGGAGCATTACATTACTTCGTACCAAATAAAGATACTAAGGGCCATGCGTGCATTATTTGTTCAACATATTTTAGAAAATTGATACCATTGTTTCTCTCATGACCATGATACCTGAGGGAGACTTAAGTACCTTGTATGTTAAATTGTTAACCTTTTGTAATATTTCAAACTCAGCGAAGGTCTCAATCTCACTTGCAAGTAGAGCATTTGTGTGGTCTGCAACAATGATTTATCTTAATCTATTGTGGTGCCAACTGTGTTAGAATACATTTAGCATGCTACCTTGTTACTTACATTCTATCATGTTTCTCTCATGACCATGATACCTGAGGGAGACTCAAGTACCTTGTATGTTAAGTTGTTAACCTTTTGTTTGATTTCAAACTCGGGGAAGGTCTCAATCTCATTTGCAAGTAGAGCATTTGTGTGGTCTGCAACAATGATTTATCTTAATCTATTGTGGTGCCAATTGTGTTAGAATACATTTAGCATGCTACCTTGTTACTTGCATTCTATCATGTGCATTCTATGACGCCATTAGCACTAAGTAAATGGTGTCTAAGGAAAATTGGCAGAAAGTTTTAAAATGTAGGCAATTGTGTTAATCTATCATTCTATGTACCTGTACCGTCCAATTATAACAATACAATATTTATGGTGGGATTTTGACCCAACTCACATGATGCTTATGGTAATACAATATAGAAAATTGAACCAATGCCTGATTAAGCATCTTAGATTGACCATTCATCTATGAATAAACCATTGTGCTCCATTATAGCATTTATTTTTTCCATGAAAACTT
>LPNX010989783.1:46051-97799 GCA_001517045.1 Pseudotsuga menziesii | reverse complement strand
ATTTTCCCACGCAGGGGAGCGGACATTTCGTTTTACAAAGGGGCAATTGCCCTGTAGAAGTGAAAAATCCTCAGATTTTTCCAAGGTACAACTTGTACAACTATGTACATCTCTATGTACATGGAGTTGCCACCTAGTCGAAAAAGGTGGGCAACAGACTCCATAGGCATTGGTTCTTTCTTTTACGCACTATTGATAATCTAGGCCATTTGTTCATTGGATATTTTGATTAAAAGTTTATATCTATGAATGCTTTATCATTTTCGTGAGTTCTCAAATCATTGTCTATCTTCTAATTCTTGTGATAGCAACGTGGATTGCTTTGTCTTGTGTTCAGAATTCATAATAAATAAACATATTTCATCATAATAACTCCTAAACAACACCCATCCGCATCCGTAACCATTAAAAACACTTAAACAACTTAAGAGCCAGAGAAACTCTTTTGTAGGGACTTCCCCCCTTGGCTTTGTTAGGAGTTAACCTAAACAGAGGAGCTAGGAGTAGGTGACAGTACCTAGCTCCGTGCTTGCCCCCAAGGTCACACCTCTCCGACTTTCTCAAGTGAGGAGACAGCTTTTAGAAAGTTTCTACTGTTGGTGTGCAATCGGCGGACAACAAGGTTAACTAGTTTAGCTTGACTCTAAAATTCCAACATGGTATCAGAGCGGGTTGCTATGATCTAGTACCTTCTATAGTTTTCAATCAATAACAATTATCATTTGGGCATTGTCATTTTGTTGTAGAATTGCTTTCTATCTGGTAGCCATTAGGCTTCTCTTTAGATCTGGGCATATTTTGCATTTTTTTTTTACCCTAACCCTAACTTGTTGTGTAAGATTTTTGTTGAATTTTTTCAAGGGTTTCTTGATGTTTTTTTCTGTAGATCAACATGATTTCGGGGCTCTCCTCAAGGAGATCTTTTTTCTGATTATAAAAACGGCAGTTATAAAAAAGGGCTGTAACTTGGTCAGTTTTTATCGAAATTTTTATTGTAACATGTTTTTGGAATTGAAAACGCTATTCTGGATCCACCCACGCGACCAGAACAGAAAACTGGGTATTTCCAAGCTTCCTTTTGGTAAAAAAAATGACAGTTATACTAAAAGGCCGTAACTTGGTCATTTTTTACCGGTTTTTTTATTATAACCTGTTTTGGGAATTGGAACAGCCATTTTGGATCCACCCACGAGACCAGAACAGAAAGCTGGGCATTTCTGGGCTTCCTTTCGGTAATAAAAACGACAGTTATAAAAAAGGGCTGTAACTTTGTTATTTCTTACCGAATTTTTTATTATAACCTGTTTTTGGAATTGGAACAACAATTCTGGATCCACCTACGTGACGAGAACAGAAGACTGGACTTTTCTGGGCAAATTTTTTTCACAGGGTTGGAAGTGAAAGTTTTTCCTCTTTTCTTTACTGTGTTTCTAAATGTGCTTTTGCAGATTCAGAGCAGTAAAGTGTAACTGTTTTCAAGTTGTTCACTATTTTTCTGTCATTTTTCAGTATTAGGGTTTCTTATTTCTTGATAGAATTTCACTCTTTATGACTTCCGACGTAGCTTCTGTTCCTGAATTAGTTGGTTCTAACTATCTTGCCTGGAAGAGAAAGATGATTGATGTTCTCAGGAGTAAGAATCTTTGGAGGCTAGTTAATGGTGAATACAAGACACCTACTGCTGCTGATGATTTGGCTATATGGGAAGCTAAAAGTGATCAAGCAAGGGGGCTCATTGGTCAAACTGTTGCAGATAGCCGTCAGGTAAGTATTGAGGCAGATGTAATATCCCAAATCCCGATATTTTCTATTTCTAAGCAAATATGCTGATACAACTGGGCATGCAAACTGCCATGCAAAAATCCCTATTTTATAGCAAAAATTAGGGTTAGGGTTTGTGGGACAGAATGAACACTTACCACTGATAAGCTGGCTAGACTGCTCCTAAGATAGTATGCAAGCACCGAGAACTGGATCGGAGATGGGTAGATCTCTTCTGCTTCCGGTGAACCCCCAGCAGCAAGAACCCCAATCCGAAAGGGGTGACGCTTTCAGTGAAGGAGGTGTCCGATGATGCTGCTGATTTGCAGGACTGATATCCTTCCCGTGCTGGAGAGAATGCATGGTACATGCGGGATTTCTGAGATCTCTAGGTAGGATAGCGACTTGCTCCAGAGAGACAGCTGCTCATGCCCCTTGGATCCCGAAATTGCTGATAACTGCTCCAGATGAGCACCGACGGATCTAATAATCACCGGGTACCGGAGTATGATGGTGATGATGAGAATGGTGCTTGAGTTTCGGAGTAAAGCTGAGATCTGAAGGCCCTGCAACTGATTAGGGTTTTCTGGCTGAAAACCCCTCCTTACGGCTGCACACGTGTCCCTGCAACGATCTATACCATATACTAGATAACTTATGAATGAATGTAAGAACAAATGGTGAACCTGTATGGCTTACCCAGAATGAGACTAGGACAGATGTTTTACTGCCGAAATCCCGTTAGTTGAAGACTCCGTCTCCAACCCCAACTGCTGTGCGGCACGCTGTGCTGCTATCCAAGAGCTCCCAAAATAATAATAATCAAAAGTGAAGTCTCCTTTCGCTTTATCCCTCTTTTATAACTTTCAACTGCGAAAACCCTAATCTTTGACCTAATTAGGTCACTTTATCTTCTAATTTGCAGTTGACTTGCATGCATGCAGATGGAGACTTAAAGAGTGCATGCATCATTAAATAATGCTTGGATGGCATGCACAGAGGTGGCCTTTGGCCCTGGTGGCCCTTCTTGACCAATGATGATGCCCTAGATCTTCTATGGATGGAATCAGTCCTCAGCTGATTCCCTAGCTGTCAGTAACCGCTCGAACCCACATGAATCACATAGGTTAGCGGTTTTGGGCCTCAAGGCCTAATCAGAAGAGGACATTACAATCCTCCCCGCTTGAGATTGCTTGTCCTCAAGCAACTTCAAACTGGAATGCTGCAATACCTGTTCACCTTCCCAGGTGGCATCCTCTGGCGGTAGTTCTTTCCATTGAACCAAGTATTCTCTGATTACCCTGTTCCTGAGCTTCCTTTCTCTAGTCTGTATGATCTGTTCGGGAATCAGTATCAACAGTTCTTCATCATCTAAAGGAGGCAATTCGGTAGATGGAGCAATGTGTTGCCCAAGGGTCTTCTTCAGATTAGATAGATGGAACACATTGTGAATTTTGCTTCCCTGTGGAAGTTCTAGTTCGTATGCCACCTCTCCCACCTTCCTGATTATTCTGTATGGTCCATAGAAGCGGGGTTTTAACTTCTCTGCTCCTTTCTTCTTAAGTGAGGACTGTCTGTAAGGCTGGAGCCTTAAGTATACTAAATCCCCTACCTCAAAGCTCCGCTCAATCCTATGTTTGTCGGCATACAACTTTTGTTGATTTTGGGTTGTTTGTAAATTCTCCTTCATTATTTTCAGAATGTCCTGACTGTCCTGTATCCAATCTTTAGCCTTAGGAGCCTTACTATCTCCAAATGCCAAATCTGCATAGTCCAAGGCCTCATAACCGTATAATGCCTTAAAAGGAGTCATCCTAATAGACATGTGATAGGTAGTATTGTAGCAATACTCTCCTAGGTGTAGCCATTTGATCCAGGTTCGCTGCTGCTCTGCTACATAGTTCCTTAAATATCCTTCGATCCACTTGTTGACTATTTCCGTTTGCCCGTCACTCTGGGGATGATAACTCGTACTAGTAGCCAGTTCGGTTCCCACCAATTTGAACAGTTCCTGCCAGAAGGCACCCGTGAATCTGCTATCCCAATCATTGACAATGGTCTTAGGGTAACCTGTGTAACCTGAAGACCTCCCTGAAGAATAACTCAGCCACTTGAGCTGCCGAGTAGTTTGATGATATCGAGAAGAAATGTGCAAACTTGGTCAGTCTGTCAACTACTACATATAAACAATCTCGCCCTTGGACCTTGGGCAAGCCTGAAATAAAGTCCATGGAGATGCTTTCCCACTTCTGCTCTGGAATCGGTAGTGGCTGGATTAACCCTCCTGGATGGGTGTTCTCAATCTTGTTCTGCTGACAGATGCTACATTCCCGAACATGCTGCATAATTTCCCCCTTGAGGCCCTTCCATGAGAACCTCTCTCTGATCTGCCTGTAGGTCTTTAAGAAACCTTGATGCCCTGATAAAGGAGAATCGTGGGTTGCCTGAATGATCTTTTTCCTCATTGTGGATTCTGGAACGAGGTATATCCTGTTTTTGTAATAGATGATGTCATCCACAATCCTGTACCTGTCATCCTAGATTTGCCCGTCCAATAATTCGCAAGCGAATTTATTTTTGGAGTATTCCACTAAGAGAAGTGCCCTCCAATCCGTGGATATACTACTGAGAGATAATGGGGCTGGATGCTTGGATAATGCATCCGCTACTACATTATTCTTACCTTTTACATACTCAATCTCGAAATCGTAGGCTTGCACTTTGCTGAACCATTTCTGCTGTCGCTCATTCAGTTCCTTCTGCTTGAGGAAAAAATTGAGGCTGTTATGATCGGTTTTGATTTTGAATTTACTGCCCACCAGGTACTGTCTGAATTTTGTGAGAGCATGCAAGATGGCTAGCATCTCTTTGTCGTATATGGAGTAATGGCGCTCGTAGTTCTTCAGTTTACGGCTCTCAAATGCAATAGGGTGATTATTCTGCATCAACACTGCTCCTAACCCTTCCGCTAAGGCATCACATTCTACTACAAAGGGTTGTGAGAAGTCTGGTAATGCTAGAACTGGACAAGAACTCATAATAATCTTCATCTCCTCGAAAGTTTTCTGTGCTAAGTCTGTCCAAGTGAACGCTCCTTTCTTGGTGAGATCTGTGAGGGGAGTTGCAAATTGGGAGAATCTCTTAACATACCGTCGGTAATAAGTGCACAGACCTGAGAAACCTCTCAATTCTGTAACTGTTTTTGGTGCGGGCCAATCTCTGATAGCTCGGACTTTCTCAATGTCAACCTGTACTCCCTCTGCATTGATTATGTGTCCTAAATACAACATTTCCTTCATGCCAAACTCACACTTGGACATTTTCGCATAAAGCGAATGTTCTTCTAAAATACTCAATGCTTCATCCAGGTGTTTCAGATGCTCTTCCCATGTTTTGCTGTAAATCAGGATGTCATCAAAGAATACTAGCAAAAACTTACGTAGCTGTGCTCTGAAGGTGTGGTTCATGCATGACTGAAAAGTGGCCAGAGCATTGGTAAGTCCAAAGGGCATGACCAAAAACTCATAGTGACCATAGTGACAGCGAAAAGCTGTTTTGGGGATGTCCTGGTCCCTTACCCTGATCTGATAGTATCCCGAGCGAAGATCGATCTTGGAGAAGTATTGAGCTCCTCGAAGCTCATCCATGAGTTCGTCAATTCTGGGAATGGGATACCTGTTCTTAATGGTCTTTTTGTTGAGTGCTCGATAATCGATGCACATTCGTAGTGTACCATCCTTCTTTTTGACGAGTACTACTGAGGATGCAAAGGGGCTAGAACTGGTCCGAATATATCCAAGCTCCAGTAATTCTTTGATATTTTTCTCAATCTCATCCTTGTATCTTTTGGGATGCCTGTAAGGAGTGGTGATGACTGCTTGTGTCCCCTCCTCTAGCTCGATGATATGTTCAAAACCTCGGTCTGGTGGTCTACCCGATGGAAGGTCCCAAAAAACCTTTTCATGTTTCTGTAGCAAGGCTTGAATGTCACTTGGGTGTTGTGTGTTGGTCTCTGGGGGTTTCCTGAAGGTGACCAAACATTCTGCAGCCCATTCTATATCATCCTGTTGGAGTACTGCTTCCATCCTCTGTGCCGAGACCGGTTTCGGGGGATAAGTGTTCATGCCCCTCAAAACTACCCGTTTGCTGTCTGGCCCCTGGAACTCCATTTCCATTGCCCTGTAGTCTGTAGTGTATTTCCCTATAGAATAAAGCCACTAAACATCCAATACCACATGAGTATCCGCTACATCCACTACATAGAAAGAGTCTGTCATCTGATAGTTACCTAAGGTGACATTCAATTTTGGGATCCAGTAGTTGCAGTCCATGTTGAAGTTCCCAGCTACTGCTACAGTGAATCCTTCAAACTTCTCGATCTGAATACCTCTCTTGGCTACCCAAGCGGAGTCAATGAAATTGTGGGTGGCTCCCCCATCAATCACTACTTCTACTCTGTGACCCTGTACTACTCCCTTGACCCTGAGAGTATGGAATCTTGGTACTCCAGATAATGTAGCAATAACCCCCTCTGGTGTATCAACCTGGTGTGATTCCTCCTCAGCTGCCCGTAGTTCTTCTGTGGCTTCCTGCTCAGAGTCGTCCTCATCATTGTCTGAATATACCTCAATGTAGTGAGCCTTCGCCTTCCCTGCACACCTATGTCCTGGTACCCATGGTTCCTGAGAAGTGAAGCATAGTTTCTTCCTTCTTAGATCTTTCCTAGTGTCCTCGTCTAACCAGGTTTTCTTGGGCACATCCTGCTGGAAATGTTTCCTGTCCTTGTCCCTAACGGGAAAATTGGTTTTCAATGGGAATTTGTTTTTGGGGACTGAATCCTGAAGATCTCTTGCTCTGCTAATGGCATCCTGCAGAGTGAGGGGTTTGTAGGCTTTCACCCATCCCCATAGTGGCTCTGTGAGGGCCTCAGTGAATAACATAGTCAATCTGCTCTCTGACACGTTTGTTACCATAACGGCTATCCTCTGAAATTCTGAAATGAAAGCTTCTGCGCTATCGGTCTGTTTGAGTTGAGCCAACTCCCTGAAATGTATCTTTGGATCTTTCCTGTCAAACCTTTTTATGAGCTTCTGAGTGAACTCACCGTAGGAATGTATGGTGTTGTGACCCAATGTCACCAGTCCGTGGTACCACCACTCGTGAACCTCTCCGTCCAGGTGAAGTGTAGCCAATTTAATGGCGTCTGTCTCTGTCATGGGGTTGAGTTGGAAATAGGTATCCAACTTTTGAACCCATATCCTCGCTGATCCTCCGCGAGTCCCATCAAAGTTTGGGATGGTCAACCTGCCCAAGGTCTTTTGCAGCTCATAGTTGTGATTGAAACCCTTGTTGAAATTCCTGGGCCTGTTTCTACTCTTCATGTTGCAGAAATCTGAAAAAGACATGGCAGCATGAAATTCATCCCCTAAGTCTCTATATTCCTGTAAATAAGCCCCAAAAGGCTCGCTAGGTTCTACCTGCATGACCGACCCCCCTACTGTATCTGCCAAGAAGTGAGGCATGGTAGGCCTAATAGAAGGTCTGCTGTATATGTGCGGAGTATTCTGAATGTTAGTGTACGCTATCTTTCCACTGCTGCTTGTAGATCCCCGATCTACCGGTGAGGGAGGTGTACTGTTGATACCTGTTTCCGGTTTCGCTGATAATCTGTTGATTGCGTTGAGTACATCTTTTTGTCCTTTGGCTAAGTCTTGCAATGCAGAGACCAAGCTGCGAAACTCCATCCGATCCTCCTCTTCTCCCATTCCTTTTCCCCTATCCGAGTGTATACCTGTTTGTTCCATATCTGAATTGGTATCTTCTAGTTGGATATCCTCAAACTCTCTTGTGTATCTACTGTTATTTTATAAAAAAGCAAAGTCAATAAAATTTTAAATTTTCATAATATATTCACGTCAACATGATTTGTTTTGTTTGGGTGAAGTCTGTCAAAGACGCGGCATGTTTTCTTCGGGGCCTACATTTTTGTCAGGTCTCTTAAACCATAATATCTCACTTTTATCGATAGTCTAAAGACGTGCCACTACCACATTTTCTTCGTCGCTGCCGGGCGGGTCCGGTCTACCTAAAACGCAAAGAAAATTACGAAGTGGGAAAGCGTCTCAAATGTCAAAGTGGGATGGCATTTCCGCGTGCAACTCTACAACGCGGGGAATGTTGACCCCATTGACATGACTGTATTTTTCTCTATATAAGCCTTCTCTCCTCCATCCCTTCTAAATCATTCTTCTCTCAAATTCTATTCACTCACGATTTCATTTGGCTGAGTGTTGTTCTCGCTGAATATGGCAACTGCTACCTTTGCTGATCTCCTTCTTCTTGTAGCAATGGCCGCACAAGGCATCCACGTCGTGACTTTCGTGGTGACCAACTCTGTGTCGGATAGCGACGGCGGGAAGAGATTCGATAGCGAGATAGGGAGAGCCAATGCCCAACAGATAATGGACGCCGCCTCCCAATTCATCTGGCAGACCTTCGTCGAGGAATCGACCGCTGACAGGAAAGACGTGCAGACGGTAACTCTGTTTGTGGATCGAAACTGCGCGATGCTAGGGTACCCTTTTTTTTTAAATTTGATTTTTTTTAATTAAAAATTCGAAAATCGTTTAGGTTCGTTTAGGTTCATCATTAGGTTCGCCATTAGGTTCGGGTTCGCCTTGATTAGGTTTGCCATTAGGTTCGGTTCGCCATTAGGTTCGCCGAACCTGAACGAACCTTAAATTTTTTTTGAGGTTCGCCGAACCTCGAACCTCAACGATTAGGTTCGGCGAACCCTGTGACTTAGATCCAAACCAGGAATAGAGCTCTAAAATTGTCTCAAAGTACTACAAAGCAAACTTTTGATGATTTTTGTAAAGGTTTGATCAATGAGCAAGAAAGATTAATTGTTTCAGGACAACTCACACCTAATAAAGCTCTAACTGCGCTTAATAAGACTCATAAGAAATTTTTTAATAATGCTAAAGGTGTTAAAATAGTAGAGTCAAACTAAACTAGTTAACCTATCTAAGCAACCAACAACATATCATAAAAGATAAGAACTAGAAAAAAAAGGACAAGAGAACAACGATATACGTGGTTCATCCTAATGAGTTACATCTACGGGAAGGTAGTCTTCTATTATCTCCAGAATGTCTTCTCCAATCTTACAAGAGAGCAAAGCACAAATACCCCAAAGAATATAGATGATGCACAACAACGTCACAATAGTACCACTACTACATCAAGAATACATGATATGTAGAGACTCACTTGACCCTATTATATACTAAGAGATGAATAGGAATTACTCTCACATATTGCATGTGGGATAATATAATTCTCCAAAATAACATCTCTTAATACAATACCATGGACAAATACTCTACACAAGTAAATACACCACCATATAACTATGGGTTAAATGTATTACACTTTTACATAAGATTGTAGACAACTTTCGACATAATACAAAGACATTATTACCTTCCAAGAAATATAATATATTCCAACAGAAGGTTCCAATTCTTCTAATACTAATTCTGGACATGCTTCTCATGCTTGTAATGAAAATAGTAAACAGAAGAAAGTGTATTATCCTTGTAAACATTGTGGTAAAACTAACCGTCCTGAAAAGAATTGTTTTAAAGCAAAACGTTTAATGGCTAAAGCTAAAAAGAGAACCTCTAATGACTCTCAAGTAGTTTTATATGCATCTGTTGTTTTGCCTAATAATTCTTCTTCTAACGTGGAATGGATAATGGATTCTAGTGCATTTAAACATATGACTGGTGATGCTTCTTTATTTACTTCCTATGACAATCGTGAACACATATCTCAGAAAGTTTCTATAGGTGATGGTAAAGAACTTTCCATAATTGTTTTCGGTAATGTTAATGTTACTAATGGTCAATTGGAAGATGTTTTTCATGTTCAACACATGCCCATTAACTTACTTTCTATTTATCGTGCTTGTCAAAAAGGGTTTAAATTTGAAGCATGGCTTGACAAATATGTTCTTAAAGATATCAATCAAAATTTCAAAGTAGTTTCTTCTGGTCCTGTTGATCATACTGCTGGTCTATAAAAATTTGCTGGTTTTAACTCAACTAAAAGACAACCTTTTTATTCCTATGTTGCCCACGTTGATGATCAAAGTAAATTATGGCATGAAAGATTAGGTCATCTGAATTATGGTAAAATGCAATTGTTAACTGAAATGGTACATCGCTTGCCTCATATTTCTTCTACTAACGGTGTTTGTGAAGGTTGTGTTCTTGGTAAACATCATAGAGAAATGTTTGAGAAAGGTAAAGCTTGGCGTGCTAAAGAACCTTTGCAATTAATTCATAGTGACAGTTGTGGTCCTCTTAAAGTTCCCTCTTTATCTCGTACAGTCTATTTTCTTACTGTTATTGATGACTTTAGTAGAAAATCATGGGTTTATTTCTTGAAAAATAAAAGTGAAGTTTTTTCAATATTTCAAATTTTTAAATCTTTGGTTGAAAATGAGTCTGGTAAGAAGATTAAGACTTTAAGATTAGATAATGGGGGTGTAATGTTCCGTTTTTATGAAAGGCGAATAACTGAGGACTAATAGCACTAGGAGCATAAAGGTACATCAATTTAGTATTATTAAGTCATCAGTGTAGTAAGAAGCCCATAAGAGTTCATATCATATAGCATGCAGAGCATGCATGCCTTATTTTAGTGTTAAAGTCAACATGAAATTAGAATTGCATACATACAAAAGTGAAGCGTAAACCCTAAAAGTGACATGCAAACCCTAAAAGTACATGCCATTCTATTTAAGAAGGATTATTGGACCAAAGAGAATATCTACTTTTGATTATTATATGATTTTGGAGCTCTTGAGTAGCAGCACCGCGTGCGGCCACAACAGTTGGGGTTGAATACGGTGTCTTCGGCTAACGGGGTTTCAGCAGTGAGATATCTGCCCTAGTCTCATCCAGGGTAAACCATCCAGGTTCACCATCCGTTCTTCAATTTATTCATTCCTTTATAGTTATCCAGTATCCATCAGAGATTGTTTGCAAGGGCACGTGTGCAGCCGTAAGGGGGTTTTTGGATGGAAAACCCCAAATGATTCGCTGGGTCCTCAGATCTTAGTTTACCTTCAGAACCCAGGCACCATTCTCATCATCGGTATCATACTCCAGTACCCGGTGATTATCAGATCCGGTCTTGCTCATCCGGAGCAATTATCAGTAGTTTCGGGATCGGGGGGCGTGAGCAGTTAAACATCCAGATCAATTCGCTAGCCTGCCTAGAGACATCAGAACTTCCGCATGTGTCAGGCATCCTCTCCGGCATTGGAAGACTACTACTCTTGCAAATTCCCAGCTTCAACGGGTACCTCCTTCATTGAAAACGTCACCCTTAGCTGATCTTGGGTACGTGCTGCTGGGGTATCACCAGAGGCAGAAAGTACCAGTTCATCTTCAAATCGTCTCTTAATGCATGTATATTCTCTCAGGAGCATTTCAGCCAGCTTATCAGTGGTAAGTGTTACATTCTATCCTTCAAACCCTAACCCTAATTCCAGCTATAAAATAGAGAAATTTTGCATGGTGGTTTGCATGCCTGGCTATTTCAATAACTTTGCATAGAATTACAAAATATCAGTATTTGGGATATTACAGGGGGGGAATTTGTTAAGAATGAATTTGAAGCATTTTTATCCAAACATGGTATTCAACACCAAAAGACTGTACCTTACACACCTCAACAAAATGGTGTTGCTGAAAGGAAAAACAGAACTTTAATTGAAATGGCTAGAAGTATGCTTTATTCTAAAGGATTAAATAAATTTTTTTGGGCTGAAGCTGTAAGTTGTGCAAACTTTATTTTAAATTGAGTTCCTACAAAAGCCATTAAGCATGTTACCCCCGAGGAAAAATGGAATGGTTGGAAACCTGATATTAGTAACTTTAAGGTGTTTGGTTGTGAATTTTGGGCTCATATTCCTGATGATAAACAGAAAAAGTTAGATCCCAAGTCTCGCAAATGTATATTCATTGGTTATTCTGAGGATTCTAAGGCTTACAAGATATTTGATACCTCTACTCAGTGTTATCATCCGAAGGGATGTTCACTTTGTTGAAGTATCTTCACCACCTGAGTCTGTCGAACCTCATGTTAGACTGAATATCTCATTGTCTCTTGTTAATCCTATCTCGGTTTCTTCTTCCAGTTCTGTGCCTGTTGTTGATCCTAGTTCACCCTCTTCTTCAAGTATTCCACCTGAATGTACTGAAGCTGAAGACACTTTTGTTTCCTCTAACCTTCCTGTTTGGGCCTGGAAAACTCTTGAATCTGCAGGTAGTGAGGTCGGTAACCCTTTTGACCCTTGTAGAACTAGATCTAACTTTTCCCTTATGACCAAAGTTCTGGCCACTGATGATCCTACCTCTTATGTTCAAGCTCAAGGTAAACCTCAATGGGAACAAGCTATGACTGTTGAGTACAAGTCTCTTATGAAGAACAAGACTTGGTCTCTTGTTCCTCTTCCTGTTGGTAAGAATTTAGTTGGTTGTAAATGGGTTTATAAAACTAAGTTCACTGCAGAAGGACAGATTGAAAAGTATAAAGCTAGGTTAGTTGCAAAAGGTTTTAATCAACTCGAAGGTATAGATTATAATGAAACTTTTGCTCCTGTTGCTAAAATGAATACAATAAGAACCATTTTATCTATTGCTTCATCTTATAAATGGGAAATACACCAAATGGATGTTAAAAGTGCTTTTTTAAATGGTGATCTTAATGAAGAAATTTATATGCAACAGCCTCCTGGTTTTATTAATGCTGAACCATCAAATTTAGTATGTAAATTACACAAGTCTTTATATGGTCTCAAACAAGCACCTAGGGCTTGGTATGATAAAATTGATGCATATTTTTTGAAGAATGGTTTTAAGCATTGTATATCTAATAAAAGTCTGTATGTTCATAACTTTGGTACTAATATTGTCATTGTTGTTTTATATGTAGATGATCTAATCATCACAAGCAACCAGCTTACATTAATTCAAAATCTAAAAAGTGATCTTCAAAAGCTGTTTGAAATAACTGACCTTGGTTTATTGCATTATTTCTTGGGTCTTCAAATCTGCCATATGGCAGATGGTATGTTTCTCTCTCAGCGGAAGTATGCTACAGACCTGTTGGCTCGTTTCCATATGAGTGATTGTAAATCTGCTCCTACGCCATTTCAGTCTAATGTAAAGTTAACGGTCGAGTGTACCACACCCCTTGTTGATGCTACTCTTTATCGTCAGCTTGTAGGCAGTTTGATATATTTAACTCACAACCGACCAGATCTCTCTTTTGTCGTCAGTCTGGTTTCTCGGTTCATGCAACAACTTCATGAAAGTCATTGGCAGGTAGCCAAGAGGATTCTGAGATATTTACAGGGGACATTACACTATGGTGTTTTTTATTCGAGCAGTACTACAGTTTCACTCTCTGGTTACACAGATTCTGATTGGGCAGGTGACAGTTCTGATCGACGGTCCACTGCAGGTTATGTATTTCAACTTGGTTCAGGTCCGATTTCTTGGTGCAGCAAGAAGGTGAAGACTCTTTCTTTATCTTCATGTGAAGCAAAATATAGAGCAACCAAAGAAGCAACTAAAGAAGCAGTCTGGTTACGGCATGTTCTTACAGAGCTTAGTCTAGCTCCAAAATCGTCCACTGCGTTGAAATGTGACAATCAAGGTGCAATCCAGCTTGCTTATAATCCGGTATATCACTCCAAGACAAAGCATCTTGACCTTGACGCTCATTACATTTGCAGACTTGTGGTAGATGGTATTCTTTCTCTTCAGTATTGTCCTACCGAGCAGCAGGCAGCAGATATCTTCACCAAGTCTTTCACCGAGGAGAAGTGTGTACATCTTCGTTCCTTGCTTGGAATGCGGGAAGTTGTCATCAAGGGGGAGCAGTAATGACTCCTTCCTTCCTTAGGGTTAGTATGGGCCTTTCTCCCAGCCATTATTAAGCGGGAGTGTTGGAATATATTATATTCCTTGGAAGGTAATAATGTCTTTGTATTATGTCGGAAGTTGTCTACAATCTTATGTAAAAGAGTAATACATTTAACCCATAGTTATATGGTGTTGTATTTACTTGTGTAGAGTATTTGTCCATGGTATTGTATTAAGAGATGTTATTTTGGAGAATTATATTATCTCACATGCAATATGTGAGAGTAATTCCTCTTCATCTCTTAGTATACAATAGGGTCAAGTAAGTCTCTACACATCATGTATTCTTGATGTAGTGGTGGTACTATTGTGACACTGTTGTACATCATCTATATTCTTTGGGGTATTTGTGCTTTGCTCTCTTGTAAGATTGGAGAAGACATTTTGGAGATAATAGAATACTACCTTCCCGTGGATGTAACCCATTAGGGTGAACCACGCATATCTGTGTTCTCTTGTCATTTTTTTTTCCTCTTCTTATCTTTTATGATATGTTGTTGGTTGCTTAGATAGGTTATCTAGTTTAGCTTGACTCTACTATTCTAACATTGAGAACCTCAGAATCTCTGGTCCTCACACTTTGCTGCTTGCATCCTCGGTCCATTATTCCAGCTTTGCAACCGCTACCAAAATGTCACCAACTACCTGCACAATTTCAAGAGCTATACCAAACTCACAGACCGGTCGTCAGAACAGTGTGTGGATAAAATAAAGTACTGAAACTGAACTGCATGAAATAAATCTAATCTATAACCATAACTTTTAAGAAAATTTTGATTTTATTGTGCAGGAAAATGGCAGGAACTCAGGACTATACTAAGAGCTTTGAAAAACAAGTTTCAGGAAAAGACAAAAAGGTGCTAGACTAAAAAGCTACACGATTGACCAGAAAGGCGTATTAAGGTCCTACCTACTCTAACCAATTTAGACAAGTGTTAAGTAAAATCATAAATCCAATGCAACCACTTGCTGAACGAATCTATTGAGCTTTCTTTATAGTTAATGATACAACAAGTCAAAGATGGCTTGTAAGTAATGTGAATGAAAATTGAAGCCATTATAACTTGTTGTTTGAAAATCAGAGAAGGATAAAGAGAAATGAAATCATGCCAGGGATGAGATTGATTGTTGCAAACTTCTTCCATCCATAGATCGACAGGATCATAAAATTTATGCAAGTTTAAATTTGATGAAAGAAAAGAATACGATACATGATTCATCTCTCCTAGGCCATCATTGTTTCCCTCCTCTTTCTGATTAGCACACTCAATCACACTCACATTATTATCAATGGTGAAACAAAATAGGGACAAATTAGAGATCAATAAACCAGAAATTGAGATTAACCCCATTTGTTGTTTAAAAACTGAGAAAATATGGAATTGGTTTCTATAGAGCTTTTCAATCACCCAATCAAAGAAATTAGCAACATTGAAAGCATTATGCACCAAGAATGAAAGGAGATGAAATGTTTTACCATTGACCACTTGGCACTTTCGAGACTCTGTACTGAAAATTTCTCGTGACACCATACAAAAAGACTTCAAAAGCTAGGATGGGAGGGTGGATTGAAAAATTAGAACTTGATTTGCATCACCTAAAAGTTCTAACACCAATCTTGTATGTGATATGGGACATTTGTCAAAGAAATTGGCAAGATTAGCACTAACCTCCCAAGAACTAGACTCACTATGATTAATCTCCTCAACCAAATCACCTTGACCAACAATCTGATGGGGAATAGCAACTACTTTACAAGAATCATTCCTTGGAGGCTCTTGATGACTATTTGGACATAGATTCCAGCTCGAAAGATGTGACAAAGAACGCTCTAGGTCAAGTTCGCTCACTAGTATATCATCATCATGTGGTTGTTCTTCTTTAGATTGTTCATTACATTCAACTGAGGATAAATTATCACCATCATTCATTTGATAAGGAAAAATATCAAAATGTTCATTTCTAACTTCCTTATCATCCTCACAAAGTTGGTCTTCAACCACAATATGACCACATGATTGCTCTTCAACGAAAATTTGATTAATTTCAACTTTTTCTTCTTCTGTAGAGACATATTCAAAGTTTGAATCTAGATTCGAATAGCTTGAATTATTGTCAATTAGGCAATGACTATGGAGTTGCTCTTCCAAAGGCTATATAATGGACACACAAATGGAAGGCTCAACTATAGATGTTTCTTGATGGTGATTGTTAGGTTACCTTCCACGGATTAAATCCAAGATTCGCTTTGTGACTGCTTAGGTAATAATAACAGAGTATCTCATATGATTTGATTGATATCCCTCTTGGTTTCAACATGAGGTTTTGAAACATTATTCTCAAAGTACTCTGTAACATTCTTATGGATTGCAGGTATGCTCATAATTTGGAACATTTCAGAAGAGGAATAATCCAATTGAGAAAGAAAATTGTCAATATACTGATTATCAACTGCACAATCATTGCTAGATTTACACTCTAAAGAATTATCAGTGTTCCTACCCCACTTATTTATTAACAGATCTGTGAACATGTCATACCCAGTGATGGATTCTGGTGCTAACTGATTAAACCATAGTTGAACATCCCCTCGCAAGGATTCTCCTAAGGCTCGCATATAAACATCTTCATTGTCCACACCTCTAATTTCCATGTAATCCCAGAGAATATCCAAATGACTTTCAATAGATATATCCTTATTTCCATTAAACTGGGGCAACCTCCTAGTGTAATCGTTTGGCATAGGATGAGGTGCCCCCAGTATTTCAGAAAAGTCAAAAGGAGACTATTTGTCTTGTTTTTTAACAACTCTGATTACTTGAGTTGGGTACCTAATAAGACTACCAGAATCAGTCACTCTCGACTTTGGTTGGGTTTGATACTTGCTCATCAACTCACTAGAGATGGTTAGGCATTCTTTATAGCGCGGGTAAGGGAATTGGTGGGTACCATAAGGATCACGATAATTAGACTCATACCCATAATCATGGTTAAGATCTATGTTGTGGGGAAGCGCCCCCACTTCGAAAGCTCACTTCAGACCGAAGCGCTGCGGGAGCTAAGCCGAATTGCGCTTCCTGGATCGCTCCCGATCTGAAGCGAAACCCAGAGCGTGCTTCCTGCCCCAAAAAGAAGCTCCCTGCCATGTCCAGAAGCGTTCACTTCCAGGACGCTTCCTACCTTGCTCTCGTCGCTTCCTATTTGGCTCTTGCTTCACTTCCTTGTTGCTTCCTATTTCGCTCCCATCGCTTCCGCTTTCACTCCCTAGGTGCTTCCCGTCGCTCCCCCAGGCACTTACTCTTTTTAACGCTGCCCATGCCTTAGCATATGTATTAACACCAAAATATTATTCTCCATCTTGGTTGGCCAAACCGGCACCTGGGGGTGGGGTTAGGAGAAAGCCCCACACAAATCCAGAGGTACAGGTTGGGTACATGGCTGCTATAGACAAGTTGGTCCCTGATGAAGAGGAATGTGCCTTATTGCGTAGTGAATTAAGCAAATACCTCAGTGAGATTGGTCCGTTTGGTACTTTGCATGCTAGAAAAGGTCAAGATAGGGTGCCTCCTATTGAGTGGTGGAACATGTATGGCTCATCATGCCCATGCTTGCATAAATTGGCAACTAAAGTGCTTTCATAGGTGGTAAACAGTTACTCTGCAGAAAGGTGTTGGAGCACCTATAGCTTCATCCACTCAGTGAAAAGAAACCGATTAAATGAAAATTGGGCAAAATGCTTGGTTTATGTACATTACAATTTGAGGTTGTTGACTCATTACTGTGGGCGAGCCAAAACCAATAGATCGTATGTCACTTGGGACAACAATCCGCCGTCCGGAGGAGCATAACTTGGAGGATGGAGCCTTAACTTTAGAGTGCTTGGAGGAAGAGCTTTTGGGCGATGAGGATGACCATGCAGCAGTAGCAGCAACAACAATGCCACCACCTCCTTTGTCCCCGGGTTCAACTTCACAACCCCCACCTGCATCAGTGAGGGGGGTTCATGCAGGACCAAGTCTTAGACGTGGCTCAAGCCGCTCAACATCGGTGGCTACTAGGGTTGTTCATGGACATAGACAATAGGAAAAGAAATTAGAAATTTCATGTGGCAAGATGAAACATCCATAAAATCCACTTTTCTTGTCTTTTCTTATTTACAGTACTTTCAAGTTTCTGCACTGTTGAGATTCGAGAACTTGAGTCATTGACTCTTTTATATTTATTATGGTATATTTTGTGAACATTACATGGCAATTCAAGTTTGAAGTTTGAAGTTGAACTCTGAAGTTGTAAGGTTGATAACTTGATGTTATGGATAATGGACTTATGTTTGATGATTTCACTAGTATATGATAATTGATTGAATCATTGATGGTTTATGAATGATGTTATATGGTATTATGATTTATCATGTTATGGTTTATTTCATGTTTTTATGCTTTCCATGACTAATTCAACATTCTACAAGGATTTGTTGGCATATATGCATCAAAATATATTAAAAATATATATTATATAAAAAACGCTTCCAAACCGGAAGCTTCTAAAAATTTCGCTTCTCGCTCCTGCTCCCAAGTAACCTTTGTCAAGGCCATCCTCATACCAAAATTTTTCCTTTTAGCTTCATTTATGTTTTTGTTTAATTCCTTCATGCGTCTTAATAATACATATGAATCCATTATGATTTATGTGATGGGTTCGCTTCTTAGTGGAGTCGCCAGGTGAATGAATTGCCGTGTTCACCAACGGATGATGTCATAGGAGAGGTAAGTGAAATTGATGTAGTGATTGCAAATATTTAAACATATAAAATGCAATCACTGATATTAGACTGGATGTGATATGAATGATAAAAGATGTAAGTACATTCATAGACACCGAAGGTAAAAATATATGAACCAAGGTAAGCCTCTACCTCTTCGGCAACGACGCCAAAATGTTATCACCAAACTTGTAGTTTCCTCTATGAGGGGGATCCAGGATGGACGGTAGAGGGATAAACAACTAAAGAGGTGAAACCAAGATAGCCTCGACTCCCAAATGGATGGTTGTCACGCAAATCGACGCAGTCTTCACTTGATGTTGTCTTAGCCCAAGACAACAATGGGGGAGACATCGATCTACTCCTGACGGGAGAGATCAAACCAAAACACTAGATCAAATCCAATGGAGTTGAAGTACATAAGGTGTAAAGTGGAGTAAACCCTAGATCTATGTATGAAGTCACAAGGTGAATTAGGGCTTGGATCAGGGGTTTATGAGATATGAAATTTGATCCAAGTTCAAAATACAAGTGACCTATAAGCTTATTACTAGATCCGAGATTAAGGTACTAGCAAAAGATGACAATATTCACTGCCTTGGGAAACGTGACCAATGCAGGGATGGTAAAAGCAGGATTGGGGCTACCTAGTACCACGAGATAGACTCGAAAGAAGGTACTACAGTATCAAAGCACCCAAGCCATAAGGAAAAGATCAAATCACAAGAAAAGGCAACATGAAGGCTAGCGCTAGGGTTTGGAGAACAGTGCCTTGGATTTGGGCCAAATGGAGTCACTTTAGCAAAACGTTTTTGAAGACCCACATAGGGTTTGACCCTATCTACAAAACCTAGAAATGGTTTGTCGAGAGATCAAGTGCTTTGATCCATAATATTTTTTGATTTTTTATATTTAGGGTTTTAACATGAAAATGAAGATGACAATGGATTGAGATCTAGAAAAGAAGAACTAACCTGTAGATCTTACCTGGAAAATCTTGTAGATGCCTTGATGATGATGATCTATGCCGTCCCGATCAAGTTGAGAAGATTTGAAGGAAGCCTCTATGTGAAACGATTTGCCCAAGGAAGCCAATGCGCCCTCTCTCCTGCACAACAAACGTCAACCATATCATATTTGATGCGTCATGAGAAAAGAACAAATGCTACAGAAAAATAACAAGATGAAATCATAAATCGCAATAATACTAATGAAAACCCCCCTGATACAAGTGAAGCCAAGCCAAGATAGGTGAGGAACCCCTGCAAAACCACCCAAGTTGAAGTCGCTCTCCTGTAGACAAGACAATGTTTCCCAAAAAATATAGATCTCACAACAAATACCCAAATGCTAGGAAGCAATAGATTTTCCAATCACCATCTAAGAACACTAGATGCAAAGGAGATCCAAGAATTTCCACAAAATAGTTTTCTATTATTCAGATCCAAGAGCCAAAGACCCCTTTACAATGAGAAGCTCCCTCCTTTAAATAGGAATGAAAGAACCAAAATCATAACCACTTTTCAAATGGGTGGTGTTATCACATATATAGTAACCAGGCTACCATATTCTATTTTTCCGACATAGTACATTTTTCAGCTAGATCTCTTACATCTGAGATGCTGAGATGAGCAGTTTTGACGGATCATTATTGTATTAGTGGACTTATGGCATGGAGGACCTTTTCCCTCGCTATAACCTTTGTTGGACAAGCCTCCTTGTTTATATTGTGTCTCGGCTCTGAGTTGGTGACAAAACTTGCCTTTGGTGAGTTGGATTGTATGCCTAAATCATTCTGGTCGGTTGTCCCGATGTTTGGCACTGTGCAGAACTCCCCCTAGTCACTTGAGATGTTGTTGGCTAAAACTAAAAGCTCATGTACTACCTGTATTGGAAATATTGAATATGCGCCCATGGAAAATGAAAAGGATAAAACTGTGTTTCTTAACATATGTAAAGAGGGAAAGAGCAATGAAATGCTAAAAGACTCTTTGAAGAGTATAACACAAAAGGTCCAAAAAAGCAATGGTTAAAAATATGCTATATCCAAATATTGCTGACCTTATAGAAATAAATGTCCCGGATGAAAGCTGCGATTAGCTGTCTTTTTAAGCACTGGTGAAGTCCCAAAGGGTCATATAGGCCAAAAAGGCCATGGAATAAAATTGATGGTCTTAATGAACCTGGATCAAGCTTGATGTAGTCATGGTGCCTAAGTTGAATAAGCACTCTCTAAACAACTTACCCATTTGTGAGGCACTGCCACTCCTTGTGTTGTTGTTTGTCCGACATTGGTTATAGTGAGTATTCCCTTTCCTTATCCAGAGTGTCATGATGTTAAGTAGGAAGTCATCCTTTGCCTTAGCCTTGTCAATTTCATCTTTCACCGTTCATTAGCAAATTGGCTACAACTATGAAATGAGTATAGTCCTGAAAGTCTAGTCTGAGTAATAATAAATAAAGCCTTATATATGTATTGGTTGATGTACCGCCAGTGAAATGATTGCTACTTGTTGTGATTGTTGCTTGAATGAGTTGTAGAGCATGTCTTAGCCTTTTAACACTTGCAGCAGATGAATGATAGTCTCAGTTATTATTGGTGTCTGATAATTTACAGATGGTTATATTGTTTATTGGATATGGTTGATGATTAGATAGAGACCTGTGAGGGGTATGCATATACACCTAGATGGATTTGGACTCTCTGAGTCTAATGAGACAGTTTATTTCCAGTTCCGGGCACTTGCAGATATGATCAAGCTCATTCTGCCTTTCTGATGCAGTTTTTCTTCACAGGTTGATATGTCTGTGCAAATGTTTCAGTTGGATATCCTATGGCGTTGTATGGGCATAGGGGGTGTAGTCACTTGTTTGTACCATAGTACCCCCATCCTAGAGAGCCTGGTGGGCTCAATTTGACAACGTAGGCACCCTAGGAGGCTGTTTTGGTAGGTTCACGTTTCCCGAGGCAGATTAAAAAATGTTTAAATGGCTATTGAAGAAATCGATTTGGGATACTGAGGCAAGAAAATGATATGGGATGAGTCATAATGATGAGAGTGTTGTCCTCCACACCTTCTCCAGCAGTTGCAACACCTGATTGGGCCCACACCTATTTTTGGGCATTTTTATATTATTTTCTGGAGCTTTTGGGAGGCTCACAATTTACTCAAGGAGGCACAAAGTCAAAGAATTAAAATATTATATTATTTTATTGTGCCATGGGGACACCCAGAGGGAGTTAGTCAAACACTCCTTGGACCTACCATGTGCTTCATTTATTTCTTGTTGAGTGGGGTACCCTCTTTATGGGTGATTTAGTCCACTTTGGTACTTTATGGTTATATTGATCCATGTATTGTATGTTGAGCTCATCTCAGCCATTGATTAGAACATTTTATCTTTTAATCTTAGCCACTCGTTTTGAAAGTGGTTAGGATTCGGTTATGATTGTGGTTCTCTCATTTCTATTTAAAGGAGAGAGCTTCTCATTTGTAAGAGGACTTTGGCTCTTGGATCTGAATAATAGAAAAAAATTTCTGTGGATATTTTCTGGATCTGCTTTGTATCTGATGTTTTCAAATGGTGATTGGATAGTCTTTTGCTTCCTAGCATTGTGGAAATTCATGTGAGATTTATATTTTTTCTGCTATCATTGTCTTCTCTACAAGAGGGCGTTTTGGCTGGGGGACCTCAACTCGTTCGATTATCTTCGTCTTGGATCACGGGGTTTTCATTAGTTTCATTGTGATCTATGATTACTTCTTTTTTCTTTCCTATAGCATTTAGTTTCTTTATCTTGTCTTAGCAAATCTGATATTGTTGACGTTTGCGCATGCAGGGTAGGGGGCGCATTGGTGGCTTGGAGCTTACATTTGTCATAGAAATCACTTGGATCTTCCAGAATTGATCGGGATAGCAAAGATCATCACTGTTAAGACTTCTACAAGCATTTACAGGTACGATCCAACAGGTTACTTCCTTCTCTTTAACAGATCTGAATCCATTGTACTTACTTTTCCTTCCATTTTTCTAAAAACTCCTAAAATACTAAAAAACCCTAACAAGCACTAAATTTGGGAACCGTCCGTTCTTTGGCCAAACCACTTCTGGGTTTCATAGATCGGGCCTCCCCTTCACTGAATCTACTGCAACACTGGTCAAATTCCTGCTGGTTTGACCTAGATTTGATTTTTAGCCTGAAAACATCATAACCCCCCACTGAAAATTTGACCTGCTAGGGTTTTGACTTTTTCTGATTTTTGACTTCATAAATTGATAGATTGGGTCCCACACAGTCCAAATCACCCTCAACACTGTCCATATTCATGGCAATTTGACCTAGATCTAAGTTTTAGACTAAAACAGCCCTAGCGCCTTCACTGAAAATTGGACTTTTTTGGAGTTTACTTTTTTTTCTGAAATCTGACAGGCTAGGTGGATAGATCAGGGCTTGAGCACTCCAAAACACCCCCAACATTGAGCTAGTTCCTGCTAGGTTTCCCTAGATCTGAAAAACTGACTTTCAGCCTGCTAGCCCCCTTCATCAAACTTTGACTTTTCCAGATTTGATCTTTACTGAAATTTTCTGACTTGGGTTTGTAGATCGGGCCATCCTGATCTCATTTCCCCTCCAACACTGAGCTGATAGTCTCCTAGTGGCTCTAGAGCTGTAGATCTACCTCTCCAAACCCTTGCGCTAGCCCTCCTTCTGCTAATTTTCCTGTAACCTGAATCTTCTGGACCAAATTCTTTTCTGGGTCCATAGATCAGGGTATATCCCAGGTGGGTTCACTGAAATGTTGTGCTGATACTGACTCCATTGCCCAATACATGAAAGGCACTGATCTCCTATCTCTAGTCCTAGCTCTAAATTGACCTTACTCCCATTATCTTTGTCAACATTCATTGATAACTCAAGTTACCTATCTTTCACTGAGTCTGTCTCCTTGGTACTAGACAGTCCCAACTCTGTCCTTGCTCACCCTGTCACAGTTACGTTTCCCAAGATAGTGGTCATCTCCATTAGTTGTTAGTACCTAAACCCTAGAGCTAGGGTTTCCATTTACCTTACACCTTACGTACCTCAAAGCCACATTTGATCAGTTTTGGTGTCTAGGTCTGATCTCTCCTATCGGGAGTAGATCTGGGTCTCCCCCGTTGTTGTCTTGGACTTAGATAACATAAAGTGAAGGCTGCCTTGATTGGCATGACAACCATCCATTTGGGATTCTAGGCAGTCTTGGTTCCACCCCTTAGTTGCTTTCCCCTCTACCATCCATCCTGGATCCACCTCACACAGGCAACTACAAGGTTGGTGATAACATTTTGGTGCCGTTGTCGGGGAGGTAGAGGCCTACCTTGGTTTAACATACCTCACCTTTTCCAACAACATATCTCTTATTGGTGAATTACTTGTGTGGTTCACCTGGCGACTCCACCCCACGACTCCATTGAGGACCTTACCCAACGTATTAATCTTAAGTTTTTAGAACGTGCCATAAATCACAATGAACTCGAATTTATTCGTCCAATTTTTCAATGAAATCAAGGAAAATCCAACCAAGCTGAAAAAGACAACTTCTATCTCATTTGGATTTCTCTGAAATCTATTAGGCACCTCATCCTATGCCAAAAAGATACATTAAAGGGTTGCCTCGTTTCTTTGCAAATTCGACTGAATCAATTGAAAGCCACTTGGATGCTTGTTGGTGTTATATGGAATCCATGGGCGCAGAACATGAAGATGTCTATATGCGAGCCCTTTGTGAATCCTTAGGAGGTAACGCTAATTATTGGTTATACACGTTAGCACCAGGATCCATCACTGGATACGTCATGTTTACCGATTTATAAAGGAAAGAATGGGGTACAAGCATTGATGAATCCATACATCCAAATTATGATTGTTTTGTTGAGGATCAATCTGATGAAGATGATCGGGATAACCATAATGAAATAACTGACGATTTTCCTCATCAAACTAATTCCTCCTCTCCCGATCGAACAGTGGACATGCCTTTGAATGACTCTTCGATGCAAGAGAGTGACGATGATCAAATCTCAACCCTTCAGGATTATGACCTTGATATTGATATAGAAGGGGAACTTATTAAAATCTTGTCATCACTAGCTTAGGAAGGCACAAATAAAGAAGGAGAACAAAATGATCACTATGAAGAAACATCTTTAGTTGAGCCTTCCATAGGTGAGGTCATTAAAGAGTTTTTAAAAGAGCAACTCCATAGTCATTGCCTAATTAATGATAATTTGAGTCAGTATCCAACCTATCTGAATCTTGATTCAGACCTTGATCATATCATCGCAGAAGAAGAAAAGGTTGAAATTAATCAAACTTCTGTTGAAGAACAATCTTGTGGTCATAGTGTGATTGAAGAGCATGCCTGTAAGAGGGATAGGGAAACTAAAACCGAACTTATTGATGTTTTTCCTTATCTAGAGTTTAAAGAAGAACAATCACATGATGATACGATTGTAAGTGAACTTGATCAAGAAGATTGCAATGAGGATCCTTGTCCTGGTAGCATCAATAGAATTCTTCATCCAATCCTTAATCAGAATATGTTGGTTCAATGTGTGGATACTGACCTTGTGTCGAATCTTGAAATCACTCCTAGAATTAATTTAAAAGCTCTTTCCTCTCGTCAAATTCTGAGATCAATTATTCCAAGTCTGGGAGAAAATTTTCAATCCACCCTCCTGTCCCAACTTTTCGAGTTTTCTTGTATGGGTCTGTCTTTTAATACAGTTGATACTTTCCAAATCTTTAATCAGGAGTTTAAGCATTATCACCTAACTGGGGAAAAGGCACTTCATGTCTCTTCTCAGTCATTTGTATTAAATAATTATTTTCAATTTGTAAGTCTGTATTATGGATGGTTGGAGAAGGTGTCTAAAGATCAATTTCATCTTTTCTCCATTTTTAAACAACAAATGGGCTTGATCTCATTCATAGTTTCATTGCATTACAACTTGTCCCCATTTGATTTTCCCATTTCTTCTAGAGTGAATAAAATTGAATGTCCTAGTAAAGTAGAGGAGAAAACAAAGAACTGTTTGGAGTGGTCGAATCATGAGTCATATTGTCTCCTTCCATCAAGAGCGTGCTTGCATACTTCTTATGATCCTGTCAGTATATGGATGGATGAGTTTTTAGAAAGTCAATTTCAGCCTTGGGATGATTTCATTCCAGATCTTTCTTTGAATTTCAAACAACAAGTTAGAATGGTTTCAATTTTCATATACATTACTTTCAAACCATCTCCAGCTTGTTGGGTCATTAACTGTAAAGAAAGCTCAATGGATTCATTCAGCAAATGGTTGCATTGGATTTATGATTTTACCTAACACTTGTCTAAATTGGTTAGAGTAGGGTAGGTAGGATCTAAAAAAATCTTTCTCAGCAGTAGTGTAGCTTAGAATTTTGCATTTTTTGCCTGAAGCTCGCCTTTGAAGCTCTTAGTATAGTTTTGATTTATGTTATCCTGCACAATAAAAAATCAAAATTTTATTTGAAAGTTATGGTCATAGATTAGATTTATTTTCTGCTTTTCAGTTTCATGCAACTTTATTTTCAGTATTTTATATAATATCCACATATTGTTCTGACGATTGGTCTGTGAGTTGGGTATAGCTGTGGACATGCTGCAGGTAGTCAGTGACATTCTCGGTAGCGGTTGCAGAGCTGGATGGATTGATCGAGGATGCAAGAAGCAGAGTGCGAGGACCAGAGATTCTGAGGTTCTCAAGCGCTCTTCTCAGCAGAGCACTTGTCTCAGCTGGAGCCAGATGTTATCACATACATAGTAGCCAGGCTACCATATTCTATTTTTCAGACACAGTACATTTTTCAGCCAGATCTCTTACATATGAGATGCTGAGATGAGCAGTTTTGACGGATCATTATTGTATTAGTGGACTATTGTACTCTCCCATGTCAGGACTGAGCCTCAGGACACTCAGATTTGAGGACCGATGTAGCCATTTAGTCATTACAGAGCAGTTATTGATGCCCAGTTTTATATCAGTGTTTTCTCATTGGACAGATGATGTTTCAGATGGATTATATGCATGATTATGACTCATCTTTTTATATTGTGTTATGGTTATCATTGCTCTTATACTCATTTTTGTGACATGTATTAACATGTGGTGTCATGATCTGGAGGTCATAATTATATGGACTTGGAGGTATTTTGTATTATGTATTGATGTCCCTACTTAGACTTGGAGGTTCCTGATCTATACTCATTGGTTTTACCCTCCTTAGGGAGAATAGAGGTAGTCATTCCCACCATTGTTTTGGCTTGCTAATGTTGGCCTCATCATTCACTATCTCCACCCATCCATTACCTTCCAGTTTAGTTTTCAACCCGACTGACTTCTTGACTTATGGCATGGAGGACCTTTTCCCTCGCTATAACCTTTGTTGGACAAGCCTCCTTGTTTATATTATGTCTCGGCTCTGAGTTGGTGACAAAACTTGCCTTTGGTGAGTTGGATTGTATGCCTAAATCATTCTGGTCGGTTGTCCCGATGTTTGGCACTGTGCAGAACTCCCCCTGGTCACTTGAGATGTTGTTGGCTAAAACTGAATGCTCATGTACTACCTGTATTGGAAATATTGAATATACGCCCATGGAAAATGAAAATGATAAAATTGTGTTTCTTAACATATGTAAAGAGGGAAAGAGCAATGAAATGCTAAAATACTCCTTGAAGAGTATAAGAAAAGTTCAAAAAAAGCAATGGTTAAAAATATGCTATATTCAAATATTGTTGTCCTTTTAAAAATAAATATGTCTCGGATGAAAGCTGCGATTAGCTATGCTTTTAAGCATTGGTGAAGTCCCAAAGGGTCATATAGGCCAAAAATGCCATGGAATAAAATTGATGGTCCTAATGAACCTGGATCAAGCTTGATGTAGTCATGATGCCTAAGTTGAATAAGCACTCTCTAAACAACTCACCCATTTGTGAGGCACTGCCACTCCTTGTGTTGTTGTTTGTTCGACATTGGTTATAGTGAGTATTCCCTTTCCATATCCAAAGTGTCATGATGTTAAGTAGGAAGTCATTCTTTGCCTTAGCGTTGTCAATTTCATCCTTCACCCTTCACTAACAAATTGACTACAACTATGAAATGAGTATAGTCCTGAAAGTCTAGTCTGAGTAATAATAAATAAAGCCTTATATATGTATTGGTTGATGTACTGCCAGTGAAATGACTGCTACTTGTTGTGATTGTTGCTTGAATGAATTGTAGAGCATGTCTTAGCCTTTTAACACTTGCAGCAGATGGATGATAGTCTCAGTTATTATTGGTGTGTGATCATTTACAGATGGTTATATTGTTTATTGGATATGGTTGATGATCAGATAGAGACTTGTGAGGGGTATGAGTATACACCTTAGATGGTTTTAGACTCTTTGAGTCTAATGAGAGAGTTTATTTCTAGTTTCAAGCACTTACAGATATGATCAGGCTCATTCTGCCTTTCTGATGCAGTTTTTCTTCAGAGGTTGATATGTCTGAGCAGGGAGATGTTTCAGTTGGATCTCTTAGGGCGTTGTATGGGCATAGGGGGTGCAACCGATTGTTTGTACCATAGTACCCCCATCCCAGAGAGGCCGGTGGGCTCAATTTGACAACGCAAGCACCCTAGGAGGTTGTTTTGGCATGTTCACTTTTCCTGAAGCAGATTAAAAAATGTTTAAATGGTTATTGAAGAAATGGATTTGGGCTACTGAGGCAAGGAAATGACGTGGGATGAGTCATAATGATGAGAGTGATGTCCTCCACACCTTCTCCAGCAGTTGCAACACCTGATTGGGCCCACACCTATTTTTTGGGCGTTTTTATATTATTTTATGGAGCTTTTGTGAGGCTCACGATTTCCTCAAAGAGGCACAAATTCAAAGAATTAAAATATTATATTATTTTATTGTGCCATGGGAACACCCAGAGGGAGTTAGTCAAACACTCCTTGGACCCACCATGTGTTTTATTTATTTCTTGTTGAGTGGGGTGCTCTCTTTATGGGTGATTTAGTCCACTTTGGTACTTTATTGTTATTTTGATCCATGTATTGTATGTTGAGCTCATCTCAACCATTGATTAGAACATTTTATCTTTTAATCTTAGCCACTCGTTTTGAAAGTGGTTAGGATTCGGTTATGATTGTGGTTCTCTCATTTCTATTTAAAGGAGAGAGCTTCTCATTTGTAAGAGGTCTTTGGCTCTTGGATCTGAATAATAGAAAGATTTTTCTGTGGATATTTTCTGGATTTGCTTTGTATCTGATGTTCTCAAATGGTGATTGGATAGTCTTCTGCTTCCTAGAATTGTGGAAATTCATGTGAGATCTATATTTTTTTTGCTATCATTGTTTTGTCTACAGGAGGGCGTTTTGGCTGGAGTGTTTTTGTAGGGAGACCTCAACTCGTTCGGTTATCTTCGTCTTTGATCACGGGGTTTTCATTTGTTTCATTGTGATCTATGATTACTTCTATTTTACTTTCCTATAGCATTTAGTTGCTTTATCTTGTCTTAGCAAATCTGATATTGTTGACGTTTGCTCATGCAGGGTAGGGGGTGCATTAGTGGCTTGGAGCTTACATCTGTCATAGAAATCACTTGGATCTTCCAAAATTGATCGGGATAGCAAAGATCATCACTGTTAAGACTTCTGCAAGCATTTCCGGGTACTATCCAACAGGTAACTCTCTTCTCTTTAACAGATCTGAATCCATTGTACCTTCTTTTCCTTCCATTTTTCTGAAAACTCCTAAAATACTAAAAAACCCTAAAAAGCACTAAATTTGGGAACCGTCCGATCTTTGGCCAAACCACTTCTGGGTTTCATAGATCGGGCCTCCCCTTCACTGAATCTAATGCAATGTTGGTCAAATTCCTGCTGGTTTGACCTAGATCTGATTTTTAGTCTGAAAACTGCATAATCCCCCACTGAAAATTTGACGTGCTTGGGTTTTGACTTTTTCTGGTTTTTGACTTCATAGACTGATAGATCGGGTCCCACACAGTCCAAATCACCCTCAACGCTGTCCAGATTCATGGTAGTTTGACCTAGATCGAAGTTTTAGACTAAAACAGCCCTAGCGCCTTCATTGAAAATTGGACTTTTCCGGAGTTTACTTTTTTATGAAATCTGACATGCCAGGGGGATAGATCAGGGCTTGAGCACTCCAAAACACCCCCAACGCTGAGCTAGTTCCTGCCAGGTTGCCCTAGATTTGAAAAACTGACTTCCAGCCTCCTAGCCCTCATCAGATTTTGACTTTTCCAGATCTGATCTTTATTGAAATTTTCTGACTTGGGTTTGTAGATCGGGCCATCCTGATCTCATTTCCCCTCCAACGCTGAGCTGATAGTCTCCTGGTGGCTCTAGAGATGCAGATCTGCCTCTCCAAACCTTAGCGCTAGCTATCCTTCTGCTGATTTTCCTGTAACCTGAATCTTCTGGACCAAATTCTTTTTTGGGTCCATAGATCCAGGTATATTCTAGGTGGCTTCACTGAAACGTTGTGCTAATACTGACTCCATTGCTCAATACACGAAAGGCAATGATCTCCTATCTCTATCGCTAACGCTAAATTGACCTTACTCCCATTCTCTTTGCCAACATTCATTGATAACTCAAGTTATCTATCTTTCACTAAGTCTGTCTCCTTGGTACTAGACAGTCTCAACTCTGTTTTTGCTCACCCTGTCACAGTTACGTTTCCCAAGATAGTGGTCATCTCCATTAGTTGCTAGAACCTAAACCCTAGAGTTAGGGTTTTCATTTACCTTACACCTTACGTAGCTCAAAGCCACATTTGATCTGTTCTGGTGTCTAGGTCTGATCTCTCCTATCGGGAGTAGATCCAGGTCTCTCCCGTTGTTGTCTTGGACTTGGATAACATAAAGTAAAGGCTTCCTTGATTGGCGTGACAACCATCCATTTGGGAGTCTAGGCAGTCTTGGTTCCACTGCTTAGTTGCTTGCCCCTCTACCATCCATCCTGAATCCACCTCACACAGGAAACTACAAGGTTGGTGATAACAGGTGGCTAAGGTTAAAGGATCAAAATGTTATAATCAACGGTTGAGATGAGCTCAACATAGAGTACATGGATCAATACAATAATATAATATATAAATGGACCAAACTGCCCTAGGAGAGGGGATCCCACTCAATAAAAATAAATAAAGCTCATGGTGGGTCCAGGGAGCGTTAACTAACTTTCCTAGTGTGTCCCCATGGCACAATAAAAATAATATAATTTTTTTAGTGCAAAATAGTGCTTCTCTAAGGAAATCGTGAGCCTTCAAAAACTCCAAAAAAAATAAAATATGGCAGAGAGATGGATGTAGGTCCATCCAAGTGCTGAAACTGCTGGAGAAGGAGTGGAAGACATCACACTCATCATCAAAACTCATCCCATGCCATTTCCTTGCCTCAGTAGCCCAAATCGAATTGTTCAGTAGCCATTTTTATTATCTTAAATCTGCCTCAGGAAACGTGATATGGCCAAAACTTCCTCCTAGAGTGCCAGGGTTGTCAAACTGAGCTAATCAGGCTATCTGGAATGGGGGTAATATGGTAAAAACAAGTGGCTGGACAACCCCCTCCTCATACAGCGCCCTAGGTGAAACCATTAAATGATCTCTCTATCCTGACAAGCCATTCAGCATGGCAAAACTGCTCCAGAATGGTAAACTGAGCCAAATCATCCCTGTAACTGCTCGGAACTAAAAGCAAGCTGTCTTATTGGACTCAGGGAGTCCAAATCCATCTAAGGTGCGTAGTCATACACCTTACAGATCTTTGCATAATCAAGAATAATATCTAGTATGCCCAGACAGATAAAATAGTAATCTGTAAATGATCAATAATATAACCCAGGTTAACATCCATTTGCTGCAAGTGTTTAAAGATTAAGACATGCTCTACAAATAATTTAAATAACAATTATAACAAGTAGCAATCATTTCATTGGCGATCTGTCAACCAAATATAGTGTTTTTTTAATTAACTATAACTTAGACCAAACTTTCAAGACCATACTCACTTCATAGTTGTAATCAATTTGCTAGTGAAGGGTGAAGGCTAAAATCAAAGGCTAGGTTGAAGGGTGACTACCAACTCAACACTGTGACACTTTGGATATGGAAAGGGGATACTCACTCTAGCATATGCAGGACAAGCAACAACACAGGGGATGGCAGTGTCTCACAAATGTATAAATTATGTTCAGAGGTGCTTATTCACCTTGACAAATGCTCACAATCCAAATCAATACAAGTGAAGCCAGCAATCTTTAGATATAAGTTTTAGGAGCCATTGCCTTTTTGGTCTTTGATTTTTCATAGCCTTGGTCCATGCATTTATTACACGGATTTTTATTATTGAGGCTTCATGCATTTGTGTATGTTTAAAAACACTACTTTTCATGAATGCTTTAAGGTATTCATTTCAATATACTTCAAAGTTGATTTCATTAGGCTTGCCTTGCATTCATGTATGTTTAAAAACACTACTTTTCATGAATGGGCTTTTTCATAAGATATTCATTTCATTTCCAAATACATTGTATTGATGGCAGAGCTATTTGCTTCAGGTTTAGCCAACACAACCTAGGCAACTTAGAGCTGAGACACAAATAAACAGGGAAGCTTGTCCATCACAGAGGCTCTAGTGGGGAAAGGTCCTCCATGCCACAAGTCAAGTAGTAGGTCGGGCTGAAAACCTAACTGGAAGGCAATGGATGGGTGGAGATAGTGAACAATGAAACCAACACTAGCAAGCCAAAGTATGGTGGAAATGATCACCTCTATTCTCCCTAAGGAGGGTAAAACCGTTGAGTATGGGTCAAGAACTTCCAGGTCTAAGTAGGGACACACATACATAATATCAATACATCCAAGTCCACATATTTATATTACCGCCATATCATGACACTAGATGCTAAGACATGTCACAAGAATGAATATAAAAACAATTATTACCATAACACAAGATAATATCTGTCGAGTCATGTACATGTAAACCATCACTCTGAACCAACACTTGTCCAATGAAAACTACTGATGCAACTTTGGGCACTACTGATTGCTCTGCAAATGGCCAAATGACTACATCAGTCCTCCAATCTCAGTGGCCTAAGATTCAGTCGTGGCATGGGAGAGTACTATAGTCCATCATTAAATAATGATCCATCATAGATGCTCATCTCAGCATCTCATATGTAAGGGAACTGGCTGAAAAGTGTACTTAAATATGAAAAATAGAATATGGTATCCCGGCTACTATATATGTGATAACATGTGGCTCCAGTTGGGACAAGTGCTTTGCTAAATCGAGCGTTTGAGTGTTGGAAGAGTGTTGGAATATATTATATTCCTTGGAAGGTAATAATGTCTTTGTATTATGTCGGAAGTTGTCGACAATCTTATGTAAAAAAGTAATACATTTAACCCATAATTATATGGTGTTGTATTTACTTGTGTAGAGTATTTGTCCATGGTATTGTATTAAGAGATGTTATTTTGGAGAATTATATTATCCCACATGCAATATGTGAGAGTAATTCCTCCTCATCTCTTAGTATAGAATAGGGTCAAGTGAGTCTCTACACATCATGTATTCTTGATGTAGTAGTGGTACTATTGTGACACTGTTGTACATCATTTATATTCTTTGGGGTATTTGTGCTTTGCTCTTTTGTAAGATTGGAGAAGACATTCTGGAGATAATAGCAGACTATCTTCCCGTGGATGTAACCCACTAGGATGAACCACGTATATCGGTGTTCTCTTGTCCTTTTCTTTTCCTGTTCTTATCTTTTATTATATGTTGTTAGTTACTTAGATAGGTTAACTAGTTTAGCTTAACTCTACAATTCCAACATGGTATCAGAGCGGGTTGCTATGATCTAGTACCTTTTATAGTTTTCAATCAATAACGATTATCATTTGGGCATTGTTATTTTGTTGTAGATTTGCTTTCTATCTGGTAGCCATTAGGCTTCTCTTTAGATTTGGGCATATTTCTGCATTTTTTTTTACCCTAACCCTAACTTGTTGTGTAAGATTTTTGCTAACTTTTTTCAAGGGTTTCTTGATGTTTTTTCTGTAGATCAACATGATTTCGGGGCTCTCCTCAAGAAGATCTTTTTTTCGATTATAAAAATGACAGTTATAAAAAAGGGCCGTAACTTTGTCAGTTTTTATTGAAATTTTTATTATAACATGTTTTTGGAATTGAAAACGCTATTCTGGATCCACCCACGCGACCGGAACAGAAAACTGGGTATTTATCGGCTTCCTTTCGATAATAAAAACAACAGTTATACTAAAAGGCCGTAACTTGGTCATCTTTTATCGGTTTTTGTATTATAACGTGTTTTTGGAATTGGAACAACCATTCTGGATTCACCTACGTGACCAAAACAGAAAACTGGGCATTTCTGGGCTTCCTTTCGTTAATAAAAACGACAGTTATAAAAAAGGGCTATAACTTGGTCATTTCTTATCGAATTTCTTATTATAACCTGTTTTTGGAGTTGGAACAACCATTCTGGATCCACCTACGCGGCGAAAACAGAAGACTAGGCTTTTCTGGGCACATTTTTTTCACAGGATTGTAAGTGAAAGTTTCTCCTCTTTTCTTTACTGTGTTTCTAACCATGCTTTTGCAGATTCAGATCAGTAAAGTGTAATTATTTTCAAGTTCTTCACTGTTTTTTTGTCATTTTTCAGTATTAGGGTTTCTTATTTCTTGACAAAATTTCACTCATTATGACTTCTGACGTAGCTTCTGTTCCTGAATTAGTTGGTTCTTACTATCTTGCCTTGAAGAGAAAAATGATTGATGTTCTCAGGAGTAAGAATCTTTGGAGGCTAGTTAATAGTGAACACAAGACACCTACTGCTGCTGATGATTTGGCTATATGGGAAGCTAAAAGTGATCAAGCAAGGGGGCTCATTGGTCAAACTGTTGCAGATAGTCTTCAGGTAAGTATTGAGGCAGAAGACAACCCGGTTCAGGTATGACAAATTCTTTTCTCTTTATTTGATAAATCTGATGATGTTTCTGCATATTATCTTGGAAAGCCGTTTTCATTAGGCTTGCCTTGGATTCACGTATGTTTAAAAACACTAGTTTTCATGAATGGGATTTTTCATAAGATATTCATTTCATTTCCAAATACATTGTATTGATGGCAGCGCTATTTGCTTCACGTTTAGCCAACACAACCTAGGAAACTGTTATCACCCGCCTTGTAGTTGTCTGCTTGAGGTGGATCCAAAATGGATGGTAGAGGGGCAAGCAACTAAGGGGTGGAACAACGACTGCCTAGACTCCCAAATGGATGGTTGTCACGCCAATCAAGGCAGCCTTCACTTTAGGTTATCCTAGTCCAGGACAACAATGGGGGAGACCCGGATTTGCTCCCGACAGGAGAGATCGAACCTAGACACCAGAAGAAGATCAGATGGGGCTTCAAGGTACTTAAGGAGCAAGGTGAATGGGAACCCTAGCTCTAGGATTTAGGTACTAGCAACTGTCTTGGGAAACGTAACTATGACAGGGCGAGCACGAATAGAGTTGGGACTATTCAGTACCTAGAAATCAGAGTCAGTAAAAGGTGTTTGAGCTATCAGTGAATGTTGGTAGATGGCAAAGGCTAAGAGCCTAAGGGCAGCGCTAGCTTGGAGATCAGTGCTTTGTATGCATTGGGCAATGGAGTCAACAATAAGACAACGTTTCAGGAAACTTACTTGGGAAACACCTTGATTTATGAATCCAGAAAGCAATTGGTCCGGAAAAGCCGAGATACAGGAAACCCAGCTCAATAGATGGCTAGCGCTAGGGCCTAGGAAGACAAATCTGAAGTTTTAGGGGGTACTGGAAGGCTGATGGCTCAGTGTTGAGGATGAGAAGAGATCAGGGAGACCTGATCTACAAGCCCAAATTAGGAAAAAAGCAGAAAATCAAATCTAGAAAAGTCCAAATCTGATGATGGGCTAGGGGGCTGAAAAAAATGACGTTTTCAGATCTAGGGCAAACTAGGAGGAATTAGGACAGTGTTGAGGGTGTTCTGAGATGCTTGGTACCCAATCTGTCAGCCTATGATGTCAGATTTCAGAAATACCTATTTCCGGAAAAGGCAAATTTTCAATGAGGGCGCTAGCATAGTTACATATATCGGCGATAGATCGGCGATATCGGTATATATCGCCACTAAAAAATCGCGATATTTTTGATATTTTGAATATATCGCGATATATTCAATATGTCGCGATATATTGGGAATATATCGGGAGATTTTGGAAAATATCGCCCTGTTAAAAAAATTTGCGAGAAATTTGAAAAAAATATTTTGAATATATCGCGATATATTGGGAATATATCGGGAGATTTTGGAAAATATCGCCCTGCTAAAAAAAATTGCAAGAAATTTGAAAAACAAATTCTAGATGCCTCATGAGTCATGATGATTAATTTCTTGAGAGACATTTATTTTGATCATTTGATGTGATTTTCTATCATTCCATCAAGAACATATTTCAATATTTTCAGTTTATAACTTTATAGTCGATATGTGATCATGATCCACCATTTGACATCTTATGCATCTTATATATTAGTTGTATTTTAATATTTATGTGGAAATGTGTTTATTTGATGTTGTTGTTGCTTTAGATGTTAAAAAAATTGAAAAAAATGTTTATTTTTGTATTTTTTAATGCAAAACGACATTTGCCGATATTTTTCGATATTTTCGCCGTTGCTGCCGATAAGTTTCATTCCAGACCCCTGGCGATATATTCGCCGACACGATATATGTAACTTTGAGCGCTAGGGCAGTTTTAGTCTATTTTTCAGATCCCGGTCAAACTGTTGAGCCTCTTGACGGCATTGGGGTTGATTTGGACTGCCCAAGACCTGATCTATCTGTCTGTGAAGTCAGAAATCAGAAAAACTTAAAACCCTAGCAGGTCAATTTTTCAGTGGGAGGTTATGCAGTTTTCTGCTGAAAAATCAGATCTAGGTCAATCTATGAGGAATTTGACCAACGTTCCTGTTGATTTAGTTAGGGGGAGGCCCGATCTATGAAACCCAGAAATGGTTTGGCAAAAGATCGGACGGTTCCCTGATTATTTGATTTTTTATGTTTTTATGGTTTAGGAGTTTTCAGAAAAATAGTTAAATTTCAGCAAGGTACAATGGAATAAGATCAGAAAAGAAGAATTTACCTGTGGATCTTACCTAGATAAGCTTGTAGAAGTCTGTAACAGTGACGATCCTAGCTATCCCGATCAATCCTGGAAGATCCCCGTGATTTCTATGGCATATGCAAGCTCCAAACCATCAAAGCGCCCCCTACCCTGCATGAGCAAACGTCAACCATATCAGATTTGCAAATACAAAATAAAGAAACTGAATGCTACAAGACAATAAAATGAAGTAATCATAGATTGCAATGAAACTAATGAAAACCCCCTGATCTAAGACGAAGAGAACTGAGCGAGTTTAGGTCCCCCTACAAAAACGCTCCAGCCAAAACGCCCTCCTGTAGACAAAACAATGAAAGCCACAAAAAAAAAATAGATCTCATGAGAATTTCCACGATGCTAGTAAGCTGAAGACAAGCTAATCACCATTTGAGCACATTAGATGCAGAGCAAATCCAGAAAAATTTCCACAGAAAAAGTATTTCTATTATTCAGATCCAAGAGCCAAAGACTCCTTACAAATGAGAAGCTCTCTCATTTAAATAGAAATGAGAGAACCTCAATCATAACCAAATCTTAACCACTTTCAAAATGAGTGGCTAAGATTAAAAGATGAAATGTTTTAATCAATGGTTGAGATGAGCTCAACATACAACACATGGATCAGTATAACCATAATTTACCAAAGTGGACTTAAACCACCCAAATAAAGGTAACCCACTCAACAAGAAATAAATGAAATCACATGGTGGGTCCAAGGAGTGTTTGACTAACTCCCTTGGGTGTCCCCATGGCACAATAAATAATATAATAATTTAAATCTTTGACTTTTGTGCCTCCTTGAGGAAATCGTGAGCCTCCAAAAAGAGCTCCAGAAAATAATAAAAAATGCCCAAAAAAATAGGTGTGGGCCCAATCAGAAGCTGCAACTGCTGGAGCAGGTGTGGAGGTCATCACTCTCATCATCATGACTTATCCCATGTCATTTCCTTGCCTCAGTAGCCCAAATCAATTTCTTCAATAGCCATTTAATCATTTTTTAATCTGCCTCGGGAAACGTGATCCTGCCAAAACAGCCTCCTAGGGTGCCTGCGTTGTCAAACTGAGTCCATAACGCTCTCTGGGATGGGTGTACAATGGTACAAACAAGTGGCTGCACCCCCCTATGCCCCTACAATGCTCTAGGAGATCCAACTGAAACATCTCCCTGCTCAAAAATATCAATCTGTGAAGAAAAACTGCATCAAAAAGGCAGAGTGAGCCTGATCACATCTGTAAGTGCTCGGAACTGGAAATAAACTGCCTCATTGGACTCAGAGAGTCCCAATCCATCTAAGGTGTATACTCATACCCCCCATAGGTCTCTATCTGATCATCAATCATACCCAAAAAACAAGATAACCATCTGTGAATAATCAAACACCAATAATAACTCAGAATACATCCATCTGCTGCAAGTGTTAAAAGGCTAAACCATGCTCTACAACTCATTCAATTAACAATCTCAACAAGTAGCATTCATTTCACTGGCGGTACATCAACAAATACATATATATATAAGGCTATATTTATTATTACTTAGACTTAGACTTTCAAGACTATACTCACTTCATAGCTGTAGTCAATTTGCTAGTGAAGGGTGAAGGGTGGAAATGACAAGGCTAAGGCAAATGATGACTTCCTACTCGACATCATGACACTTTGGACAGGAAAAGGGAAAACTCACTATTACCAATGTTGGACAAACAATAACACAAGGAATGGCAATGCCTCACAGATGGGTGAGTTGTTTAGAGAGTGCTTATTCAACTTAGGCATCATGTCTACATGAATCTTGATCCAAGTTCATTAGGATCACATTTTATTCCATGGCCTTTTTCGCCTATATGACCCTTTTGGGACTTCACCAGTGCTTTAAAGCACAACTAATCGCAGCTTTCATCCGGGACATATTTATTTTAATAAGGTCAGCAATTTTTTGATATAGCATATTTTTAACCATTGCTTGTTTGAACCTTTTCTTATACTCTTCAAGGAGTATTTTAGCACTTTATTGCTCTTGCCCTTTTTACATATGTTAACAAACACAGTTTTACATTTTCATTTCATGGGCGCATATTCAATAATTTCAACATAAGTAGTACATGAGCTTTCAGTTTAGCCAACAAGATCTCAAGTGACTAGGGGGAGTTCTGCACAGTGCCAAACATCGAGACAACCGACCAGAATGATTTAGGCATACTATCCAACTTACCAAAAGCAAGCTTTGTCACCAACTCAGAGCCGAGACACAATATAAACAGGGAGGCTTGTCCAACAAAGGTTCTAGCGGGGAAAAAGGTCCTCCATGCCACAAGTCAAGAAGTTAGTTGGGTTGAAAACTAAACTGGAGGGTAATGGATGGGTGAAGACAATGAAATGATGGAGCCAACACTAGCAAGCCAAAACAATGGTGGGAATGACTACCTCTATTCTCTCTAAGGAGGGCAAAACCAATGAGTATAGATCAAGAACTTCAAAGTCAGAGTAAGGACATCAATACATAGTATAAGATACAACCAAGTCCATATAATTATGACCGCCAGATCATGATACCACAAGTCAATACATGTCACAAGAATCAGTATAAGAGCAATAATAACCATAACACAATATAAAATGCTGAGTCATATCCATGCAATATAATCCATCTAAAACACCATTTATCCAATGAGAAAGTACTGATCTAACATTGGGCATCCACTACTGCTCTGAAATAACATAAATGGCTACATCGGTCCTCAAATTTGAGTGTCCTGAGACTCAGTCTTGACATGGGAGAGTTCAATAGTCCACAAATATAATCATGATCCATAAAAAATGCTCATCTCAGCATCTCATATGTAAGAGATCTGGCTAAAAAGTATATTGTGTCTGAAAAATAGAATATGGTAGCCCGGCTACTATAAATGTGATAACAGAAACTCAAAGCTGAGACACAAATAAACAAGGAAGCTTGTTCATCACAGAGGCTCTAGTGGGAAAAGGTCCTCCATGTCACAAGTCAAGTAGTAGGTCGTGCTGAAAACATAATTGGAAGGCAATGGATGGGTGGAGATAGTGAACAGTGAAACCAACACTAGCAAGCCAAAGTATGGAGGGAATGATCACCTCTATTTTCCCTAAGGAGGGTAAAACCAATGAGTACGGGTTAAAAACTTCCAGGTCTAAGTAGGGACACACATACATAATATCAATACATCTAAGTCCACATATTTATATGACCGCCAGATCATGACACTAGATGCTAAGACATGTCACAAGAATGAATATAAAAGCAATTATAACCATAACACAAGATAATATCCGCTGAGTCATTTACATGTAAACCGTCAATCTGAATCAACATCTGTCCAATGAAAACTACTGATGAAACTCTGGGCACTACTGATTGCTCTGCAAATGGTTAAATGACTACATTAGTCCTCCAATCTGAGTGTCTTGAGACTTAGTCATGGCATGGGAGAGTACTATAGTCCATCATCAAATAATGATCTATCATAGATGCTCATCTCAGCATCTCATATGTAAGGGAACTGGCTGAAAAATGTACTGAAATTTGAAAAATAGAATATGGTAGCCGACTACTATATATGTGATAACAGTATCCTCAATATAAAAGGTTGCCTCTAGAAAAAGAGAAAATATCTATTTGATGCATCACGGTGACCTAGCTACAATGTATGTGATAATAGTAACTTACCCTCTACAAGTACAAAAGCTGATTTCTTAGGTTTTAACTAAATGCCATACATGCGACAACGTTCAAATACTTGTTGGAGATGTTTGAAGTGATTCTTTCTATCCTTTGAATATATGGTGAGGCATCCTCGTATATTTCTAATATCTTTTGCATGATGTCGCGAAAGGCATAATCCATGGCTCTTTGAAATGTAGCTCTGAAATTCATCAGGTCGAAGTCTCAAATACTCGTAAGCACCCCAAGGCATTTTAAATGTGGTCTTGGCTTGATCTTCTTTCTTTACAGCAATCTTATTGAAACCAGACAAACCATTTAGGAAAGACAACATCTGGGAGCTTGTAATCCTTTGCAATAGTAGTTCCATATTGAGAAAAGGGTAGTTATCCTTTTCTTATACTGCATTAAGATTCCTGAAATCCACGGAGACTCTTGTATCACTTGTTTTCTTCTTGGAGGCCACTGGATTAGAGAGCCATTTTGAGTATCTGATTGGAGCATCTATTTTAGCATCGACCATCTTTTGCAATTCCTTCTGGACCAAAGGAGCTAACTTTGGGTTCGCATTTATGAGCTTTTTCCTATGTGGTTGTGCACCTTCTTTCAATGGTATAGCGTGCTTGATGATACTTTTATTGTAAGCCTTCAATTCATCATAGGACCAAGTAAAGGCATCTTTGAATTCTTGAACCAACCTTTCCATTTCCCTCCTTTCCTCGGGATTAAGATCTTTCCCAATTTTGATGGGCCTTGGATCCTCATGAGATTCGATATCAGTTTCATGTAATCTACTAGTTGAAGCTCTCTTTTTTTCCTTTCCTTGCATCTATGATTTCTAACAAAAATCTTCTCCATTAAGATTTTGTCAATGGGAACATGGTTGCCATTTGGTTTATCTGAAGACCCTTCTTCTCTCCAGTCGAGTTGATGGCTTGCAAATTTTGCCATATTGTTCATTAACCTGTGTATCTATTTTCATCATCAAAAACTTGCTAATCTTCAAGGTTGTCTGGAATTGATGACCTATAAATCACTTGGACTTTTCGTGATTCCATGATAGCTTTGTTGGGACAAAGAACGAAAACAATGACTGCTAAGGAATTTGCTAGTCGATTTTGATCTCTGGGAACCACTTGCAATGATAATGCATCAAAACTTTTGTGGCCAATAGCACCATATCTCTGTACCTTTTTAGTTTATGATTTTTACATGTGAATTTTCCTTTGACTTGCATAATGATTAAGTTAGAATTGCGTGTAATCTTCAAAAGCTTGATATCATTATCTTTGGCTATCTCAAGCCCATGTAATAAGGCTTCATACTCGACCACATTGTTAGTACCTTAAAATTCTAGGTAGAGAGAAAAACCCGAGGGAAAAAATGACTGTCAATACGAGGAGAAGTCAAAGCAATACTTGCACCCATACATGACTAAGATTTGGTGCCGTTAAAGTGCATCGTAAAAAATTATCAGTATCTTCCTGCGGAACAAGGTTAGTCACAAAAACTGTATATGATCCAATATCATTCTCGAAGCAAACAATTTGATTTTCTAGGTCTTTTGGATATTCTACGTGGTGTCTTCACATCAGTTCTTAGTGCAACACCACGAATGTTCCTTTTGTTGTTGGAATGGTGGTATATGATAAATCCACTTGAAAGCTGCCTCCTAAATCAACACCAAATTTTCTTGACATAAGCATCCCCCATGCTTCTTGTATGTCAATAACCACAATATCCATGTGTAAGTTGATACAGGGATGGGTTGCAAGATACACTTGTACGTTTGCATTAACACTGCTAGCCTTAACCTCGCGGGAGTCCATGGCACATATGTTTTTGTACGGCCTCGAGATCTTCAATCCTAATCTGTTCATCACTACTAGAGTCATAACATTAGTTGAAGCTCTAGAATCGAATATACAATTATGCAAAATCAAATTACCAACAATTAATGAAATAAATAAGTGTTTTTGTTTAGATTCTTATTCTTTGTCATTAGCATGTTTGAGAGAATGATTGGGGTATCCTCATTTTCTTTCGTTGTGTGAGCAACCTTTTTCCTTTCTTAGAAGCCCAATACTTCAACAACTTGATTCTTTAGGAGAGTGATCTTTACTTGTTCGACCAGTGGCATGGGAATTTTCATTGTGTTCAAGGCACCTAAAATGTCAAATTTCAAAGGTTCATTAGTACCCAAGTTAGTCAAAGACTTATCCGTACTTACTTGAGTTTTGGAAAGAACTTTGGCTTTTGGTACTTCTGGAACCAATAGGAGAGCTTTCCTCTGCCTCTAATAGGTGATGTCCTTGAACTTGTTTTCATACATTTTCCCAATCTCTTATTGGGAAGGCATCTCCCCAAGTAGCTTGGTGGCTTTATCAACCTTTAAAGAATTCTTTCTTACATCCCGCATATGCTCATTAGACAAATTAAATTGTTGCCTATTTTCAAACAAATTGTTGCATACCTTTAGATACTTTTCATTGAGTGGAACATTGTTCTTAATACATTCCATATGATACGCATATGATACGCACATGTGCGTTGATCATGCAATGACCGGCAAGCTCTGCAAAAATAAGGAAAATCACTTACCATATTGGTAGGTTCCAAATCGCCGATGTTCGAGAAATCGCAAGTTTTTCAGCTCGAATTGGGGCGATTTTTTTCTAATTTATACTGAGATATTGCCAATTTTTTCGAGGTGATCTTTTCCAGTGATTTTGCCGATTTTTTCCCAATTTTTTCCCGATTTATCCCGAGATATTGCCAATTTTTTTCTGATTTTTTTTAAAGGTGAAATTGAATATTTTTGTATTTTTTTAAGTTTGCCGATTTATTTCTGATGTTTGCCGAAATATTGCCGAGATATCCCGAAACGATGTTTCCTAGACCCTGCCGATGTTTGCAACACTGGAACTTCCAATGATGTACGAGGTCTTTGGTCTTGTGGAGGCCCCTGGTTGTAATTTCTAGGAGGGAACCTTGGCTGCTGATTTCTTTCCAATTAAACAGTCAAATATTACTTTGGAAGCTACTACACTACTTCCAAAGTGGAGTGCTTCCCTTCCAAAGGTGTCTTCGACTTAGTCTTAAGATGTTAGGGTTCCCCCAAGGAGAGTTGGTACTTCCTTAAGCAAGGTGCTGCCTAAAAATGTGCAAAATGCCTTGTTTTATGAGCAAATGAGGGTTCTAAACGTCTAGGTCTACTTTTGGCATCTTTATGTGGAGCGCCCCTCCTAAAGATGCGCATTTATCCTTGAAGGGTTTGACCATGTTATCTATGACACATGGCATATCCTCATGCAGGGCAATCTCTTAGAGATTCAATTTTACCCCCTTTTCCTTCACATAGTTGGCTAACGGCCTTGTTGGGCGAACTTAAAATATAAATAAAAGTTCCCATAGTTTCACTTTTTCATGAGAGCTGACCTTTAATATTAAAACTTAACTTGGAAACTTTATTTATATTTTACTTTTACTAACCTTACGAATTGGATTTAAAATACAAATTTTCAAATGCTACAAACATTCAGTCATAGAAATGTGAGGCAAATAGACAGGGGCATGTCTTTAGGGGCTTTCTTCTAGTGTTTTATTTGATTTGTGGTGGCCACAGCCCAGACTGGTTCCAAATTTGGCTGGTTCAGTCAAAAAACAGGCCCAAACCTGTTCCCGGGAAAATTCAGATTGGAATTTTCCCAACCAATTTGAACCCGAAATGACTATTTTTTATAACTATGGTATTACTACATCATAATTTTTTATGAGTTTGCTATTTTGGGAGTATTATCCTTAAATTACTTCTTAATACAATACTCTTCTATTGGATGATATTCCAAAATGTTTCTCTATATGTTAGGATATTCGAGAATTAAAATAAAAATATCTTTCTTAATAGTAAATGGTTGTTGTTGTCTATCTTGAAATTGATTTGGATGTTGTTGTAAGTAGGGAATTGTAGGAGTGGGTGTTATCTTTAGCCTTGTTTTAATTGCATAACTTGTATATCTTTATCATTCCATGTGATTATTGGTGTTCATCAGTTGCTCTTTTTAATGAAGATTATGTTAATTATTTCTTTTCACTGGTATTGGTGTTCATCTTATTTTTTTGGCGAATGGTATTCTATTTGTATGATGGTGACATTAACCTTGAATTGATTTGTTTTGTCTGTTAGGTTGTTTTTCTTTTTCTTTTTCATTTATTCCTTGGATAGGATTTTAGGGTCCCATATGGTTTCTATTTGTTTTTCCTCAAATATCATTTCTCTTTTGGACAACCTAATTGACATAATTTATATTCTAAGTAGAAATGGTTGGACCTCTTTACAGGTATATGAAGGTGCTGTTTATATGCATCAAGGAAAAACTTACCTCGTGAAGACTTTAGATCTTTCTGCAAAGATAGCTCTATGTCAAGAGGCAGATTTGAAATACTATACAAAAACTCGTGACTTCACAGATATTCATGTCACTGGTGGTGAACTTGTAAGTGTTCTTAATCCTTATGCCCTTTTTCTAACATTGGCAACAATCTAGAACCCTTATAAAACTTGGGAATAGAGAATTATGAATTTGGATTTCAACCAGTGATTCGTGATTCATAATTGTATGTTTCTTTTGCTACATACAATAATAATAATAATCTAATTTTAATGTCACAGCCTAGTCAAACCTCAAATTGACATATGAGACACCCTTGTTTGTGGGACAAGAGACCCCTTTGCACAGAGATTCACTGATTAGTCTATGGAGGTGTACATACCGTACCCTTGTTTGAAAGAAGCTAGACTATTCTGTGTTTGAATCTTTTATTGTTTGATGAGTTTGTTTTTGTCTTGTATTAATAGGACCCCAAGTAATGTGCCACACATTTGAGTGTCCATGCTTTAATTGTGGAGCTCCTTATATCAAGTTCATAATTTATGACACTTTTATAGATTATTGCATGAATTTGCAAGAGCCACTCTACCTGTAGACTCTTTCCAAGACTAATGTTTTGCAAATGCAACTAACTATAGGATTCAATATGGGTGCATACATAAGTTCATAACACAATAGTAGACAAACATAAATGCAAAGAGTAATAAACGTCACATATTCTAATAATACTGCAACTGTTACATTGAAGTGAGCTTGATGCAGGCCACCCACAATACACCCACCACTTTTTCATGCAATTATCTCACGATGCATCATGATATATCACCCTAAGTTGGTTATGGTGGTTTAACCACCTAACTACTATCCTCAACATTATAATATTACATTGGTCACCTAAGTCACATGACACAAGGACACAAGGCATGGGAGACATGGAAATACAAGTATCCGACACAAGACACTTCGACCCTGAAAACAAGACATGGGGACCCATTATATATGTGTGTGTGTGTGTTAAAAAATTACAAATACAAAAATGAAATATTGACATAAAGATCCAAATTTTTAGAAACTAGAACATTTACAAAACCCATGGAATCCCTTCAAATCTTGATTTTATCCTTCCCCTGCACAATCAGAGACTGTGAGAACTCTTTCTCTATAGCTAAAAGTGAGAAAACACAATGAAAAAGAACTTTTTAGAGTGGGACATCTAGGGAACATGTTCAACACACGTCCTGTTTTAGGACACATGCCAAACTTCTGTCAGACGTATGCCCTAGCATCTACGTATTGAACATAGGCCCACAGTTAGGCATGTCCAATAACCTATTTCCTACTTGGCCACATGTTGCAAATAAAGTGACCATATTCCACTCACATATGCTTTCATGCTATATCCAAATGCCTTGCTTTAACACTAAAAAGAACAATCTCATCTTATTAGCCAACCTTCAAGATGCAAGTCTTGTACAAAGGAGAAATACAAGTAAAAACTATTAAGTCTGAAGACTACATATGGGTCAACTTCCATCCACTTGGGTAACCATCGATGATGCCAGTTGTGTAATATCCCAAATCCCGATATTTTCTATATCTAAGCAAATATGCTGATACAACTGGGCATGCAAACTGCCATGCAAAAAATCCCTATTTTATAGCAAAAATTAGGGTTAGGGTTTATGGAACAGAATGAACACTTAACACTGATAAGCCGGCTAGACTGCTCCTGAGATGGTATGCAAGCACCGAGAACTGGATCGGAGATGGGCAGATCTCTTCTGCTTCCGGTGAACCCCCAGCAGCAAGAACCCTAGTCAGAAAAGGGTGACGTTTTCAATGAAGGAGGTGTCCGATGGTGCTGCCGATTTGCAGGACTGATAGCCTTCCCGTGCCGGAGAGAATGCCTGGTACATGCGGGATTTATGAGATCTCTAGGCAGGAAAGCGACTTGCTCCAGAGAGACAGCTGCTCACACCCCCTGGATCCTGAAATTGCTGATAACTGCTCCGGATGAGCACGGACGGATCTGGTAATCACCAGGTACTGGAGTATGACGCTGATGATGAGAATGGTGCCTGAGTTTCGAAGTAAAGCTGAGATCTGAAGGCCCTGCAACTAATTAGGGCTTTCTGACTGAAAACCCCCCCTTATGGCTGCACACGTGTCCCTGCAACGATCTATACCATATATTGGATAACTTATGAATGAATGTAAGAACAAATGGTGAACCTGTATGGCTTAACCAGAATGAGACTAGGACAAATGTTTCACTACCGAAATCCCGTTAGTTGAAGACTCCGTCTCCAACCCCAACTGCTGTGCGGCACGCTGTGCTGCTATCCAAGAGCTCCCAAAATAATAATAATTAAAAGTGAAGTCTCCTTTCGCTTTATCCCTCTTTTATAACTTTCAACTGCGAAAACCCTAATCTTTGACCTAATTATGTCACTTTATCTTCTAATTTGCAATTGACTTGCATGCATGTGGATGGAGACTTAAAGAGTGCATGCATCATTAAATAATGCTTGGATGGCATGCACGGAGGTGGCCTTTGGCCTCGGTGGCCCTTCTTGACCAATGATGATGCCCTAGATCTTCTATGGATGGCATCAGTCCTCAGCTGATTCCCTAGCTGTCAGTAACCACTCGAACCCACAGGAATCACATAGGTTAGCGGTTTTGGGCCTTAAGGCCTAATCGGAAGAGGACATTACAGTCCTCCACGCTTGAGATTGCTTGTCCTCAAGCAACTTCAAACTGGAATGTTGCAATACCTGTTCACCTTCCTAGGTGGCATCCTCTGGCGGTAGTTCTTTCCATTGAACCAAGTATTCTCTGATTACTTTGTTCCTAAGCTTCCTTTCTCTAGTCTGTATGATCCGTTCGGGAATCAGTATCAGCAGTCCTTCATCATCCAAAGGAGGCAATTCGGTAGATGGAGCAATGTGTTGCCCAAGGGTCTTCTTCAGATTAGATACATGGAACACATTGTGAATTTTGCTTCCCTGTGGAAGTTCTAGTTCGTATGCCACCTCTCCCACCTTCCTGATTATTCTGTATGGTCCATATAAGCGGGTTTTAACTTCTCTGCTCCTTTCTTCTTAAGTGAGGACTGTCTGTAAGGCTGGAGCCTTAAGTATACTAAATCCCCTACCTCAAAGGTCCGCTCAATCCTGTGTTTGTCGGCATACAACTTCTGTTGATTTTGGGCTGTTTGTAAATTCTCCTTCAATATTTTCAGAATGTCCTGACTGTCCTGTATCCAATCCTTAGCCTTAGGAGCCCTACTATCTCCAAATGCCAAATCTGCATAGTCCAAGGCCTCGTAACCATATAATGCCTTAAAAGGAGTCATCCTAATAGACATGTAATAGGTAGTATTGTAGCAATACTCTCCTAGGTGTAGCCATTTGATCCAGGTTCGCTACTGTCCTGCTACATAGTTCCTTAAATATCCTTCGATCCACTTGTTGACTATTTCCGTTTGCCCGTCACTCTGGCGATGATAACTCGTACTAGTAGCCAGTTCGGTCCCCACCAATCTGAACAGTTCCTGCCAGAAGGCACCCGTGAATCTGCTATCCCGATCACTGACAATGGTCTTAGGTAACCCGTGTAACCTGAAGACCTCCTTGAAGAATAACTCAGCCACTTGAGCTGCCGAGTAGTCTGATGGTATCGAGAAGCAATGTGCAAACTTGGTCAGTCTGTCAACTACTACATATAAACAATCTCGCCCTTGGACCTTGGGCAAGCCTGAAATAAAGTCCATGGAGATGCTTTCCCACTTCTGCTCTGGAATCGGTAGTGGCTGGAGTAACCCTGCAGGATGGGTGTTCTCAATTTTGTTCTGCTGACAGATGCTACATTCCCAGACATGCTGCATAATTTCCCCCTTGAGGCCCTTCCATGAGAACCTCTCTCTGATTTGCCTATAGGTCTTTAAGAAACCTTGATGCCCTGATAAAGGAGAATCGTGGGCTGCCTGAATGATCTTTTTCCTCAATGTGGATTCTGGAACGAGGTATATCCTGTTTTTGAAATAGATGATGTCATACACAATCCTGTACCTGTCATCCTAGATTTGCCCGTCCAATAATTCGCAAGCGAATTTATTTTTGGAGTATTCCACTAAGAGAAGTGCCCTCCAATCCGTGGATATACTACTGAGAGATAAAGGGGCTGGACGCTTGGATAATGCATCAGCTACTACATTATTCTTACCTTTTACATACTCGATCTCGAAATCGTAGGCTTGTACTTTGCTGACCCATTTCTGTTGTCGCTCATTCAGTTCCTTCTGCTCGAGGAAATACTTGAGGCTGTTATGATTGGTTTTGATTTTGAACTTACTGCCCACCAGGTACTGTCTGAATTTTGTGAGAGCATGCAAGTTGGCTAGCATCTCTTTGTCATATATGGAGTAATGGCACTCGTAGTTCTTCAGTTTACGGCTCTCAAATGCAATAGGGTGATTATTCTGCATCAACACTGCTCCTAACCCTTCCCCTGAGGCATCACATTCTACTACAAAGGGTTGTGAGAAGTCTGGTAATGCTAGAACTGGACAAGAACTCATAATAACCTTCATCTCTTCAAAAGTTTTTTGTGCTAAATCTATCCAAGTGAATGCTCCTTTCTTGGTGAGATCTGTGAGGGGAGCTGCAAATTGGGAGAATCCCTTAACGTACCGTCGGTAATAAGTGGACAGACCTAAGAAACCTCTCAATTCTGTAACTGTTTTTGGCGCGGGCCAATGTCTGATAGCTCGGATTTTCTCCATGTCAACCTGTACTCCTTCTGCATTGATTATGTGTCCTAAATATAGCATTTCCTTCATGCCAAACTCACACTTGGACATTTTTGCATAAAGCGAATGTTCTTCTAAAATACTCAATGCTTCGTCCAGGTGTTTCAGATGCTCTTCCCATGTTTTGCTGTAAATCAGGATGTCATCAAAGAATACGAGCAAAAACTTACGTAGCTGTGCTCTGAAGGTGTGGTTCATGCATGACTGAAAAGTGGTCGGAGCATTGGTAAGTCCAAAGGGCATGACTAAAAACTCATAGTGACCATAGTGACAGCGAAAAGCTGTTTTGGAGATGTCTTGGTCCCTTACCCTGATCTGATGGTATCCCGAGCGGAGATCGATCTTGGAGAAGTATTGAGCTCCCCGAAGCTCATCCATGAGTTCGTCAATTCTGGGAATGGGATACCTGTTCTTAATGGTCTTTTTTTTGAGTGCTCGATAATTGATGCACATTCGCAGTGTACCATCCTTCTTTTTGACCAGTACTACTGAGGATGCAAAGGGGCTAGAACTAGGCCGAATATATCCAAGCTCCAGTAATTCTTTGATTGTTTTCTCAATCTCATCCTTGTACCTTTTGGGATGCCTGTAAGGAGTGGTGATGACTGCTTGTGCCCCCTCCTCTATCTCGATGATATGTTCAAAACCTCGGTCTGGTGGTCTACCTGATGGAAGGTCTCAAAAAACCTTTTCATGTTTCTGTAGCAAGGTTTGAATGTCACTTGGGTGTTGTGTGCTGGTCTCTGGGGGTTTCCTGAAGGTGACCAAACATTCTGCAGCCCATTCTATATCATCCTGTTGGAGTACTGCCTCCATCCTCTGTGACGAGACCGGTTTTGGGGGATAAGTGTTCATGCCCCTCAAAACTACCCGTTTGCCGTCTGGCCCCTGGAACTCCATTTCCATTGCCCTGTAGTCTGTAGTGTATTTCCCTATAGAATAAAGGCACTGAACACCCAATACCACATGAGTATCCGCTACATCCACTACATAGAAAGAGTCTGCCATCTGATAGTTACCTAAGGCGACATTCAATTTTGGGATCCAGTAGTTGCACTCCATGCTGGAGTTCCCGACTACTGCAACAGTGAATCCTTCGAACTTCTCGGTCTGAATACCTCTCTTGGCTACCCAAGTGGAGTCATTGAAATTGTGGGTGGCTCCCCCATTAATCAATACTCCTACTCTGTGACCCTGTACTACTCCCCTGACCCTGAGAGTATGGAATCTTGGTACTTCAGATAATGTAGCAATGACCCCCTCTGGTGTATCACCCTGGTGTGATTCCTCCTCAGCTGCCCGTAGTTCTTCTGTGGCTTCCTGCTCAGAGTCGTCCTCATCACTGTCTGAATATACCTCAATGTAGTGAGCCTTCACCTTCCCTGTACACCTGTGTCCTGGTACCCATGGTTCCTGATAGGTGAAGCATAGTTTCTTCCTTCTTAGATCTTTCCTAGTGTCCTCATCTAACCAGGTTTTCTTGGGCACATCTTGCTGGAAAGGTTTCCTGTCCTTGTCCCTAACAGGAAAATTGGTTTTTAGTGGGAATTTGTTTTTGGGGACTGAATCTTGAAGATCTCTTGCTCTGCTAATGGCATCCTGCAGAGTGAGGGGTTTGTAGTATTTCACCCATCCCCGTAGTGGCTCTGTGAGGGCCTCAGTGAATAACATAGTCAATTTGTTCTCTGGCACGTCTGTTACCATAACGGCTATCCTCTGAAATTCTGAAATGAAAGCTTCTGCACTACCGGTCTGTTTGAGTTGAGCCAACTCCCTGAAATGTATCTTTGGATCTTTCTTGTCAAACCTCTCTATGAGCTTCTGAGTGAACTCATCATAGGAATGTATGGTGTTGTGACCCAATGTCACCAATCCGTGGTACCACCACTCGTGAGCCTCTCCGTCCAGGTGAAGTGTTGCCAATTTAATGGCGTCTGTCTCTGTCTTGGGGTTGAGTTGGAAATAGGTATCCAACTTTTGAACCCATATCCTCGCTGATCCTCCGCGAGTCCCACC